>JAPESX010000770.1:0-14378 GCA_029590615.1 Nemania bipapillata
TTTAATGCATAGTTTTTGATGCATACTTTACCGTCCTTCTTTCGATTTAGTATTCTTTTGGTATGCCTAGGTATTGGTTAGTAAGTAGATGAGCATAGCAATGCAAGTTTTGTCAATCGCCCTCCAGGAGAGCCACGTTAATCCAAGCCCACTCACATTGTATTCCTAAAGAGAGTTTCAGGGATGCTTGCCAGTGTCTAGAGAAAACGGAAACGCTGCATGCATTGAGAAAAGCTAGTTATATCCCAGGAATTCAATTCAACAACGGGGAGTCACAAGTAGAAGTCATAGTGTAATAACTAGGACCCCGTCCTTCTAGATGGTCCAGTTTACATGCCGATATAAAGGCCATAGTGGAGAGGCCCAAGAATCAAGCTATCACTCTATCACTCTATCACTCTATACTTCGTAACATTCTAGCTAAACCGCTAGTAGGAAACATGAGATTCTTAATTGAAACACTTCGCTTCGATGAAAAGCATTTCAGGCCATGAAAAAACCAATGCAAGTAAGGAAATGAAAAGATTTCCAAGCGAAAAATCGTATGTACTTTGATGTTAAACTATATACAACGGAAGTAATACCATATATACATCGAAAAAGGCCCTATATCACAAGACCCGGACTCATCACTCCCAATGATGATAATCATCATCACCATCATCGCCAAACCCTACTCTATGAGTTCTAGGACCAGCCCCCCACAGTTATTTTTAAACTGGTAGGGTTAGAGCCCGAAACCACACCGGCAGCGTTCTGGCCATCCGGGTTGACATCGTCGTAAGAGAAAGCATAACCAAGACCGTTCGTTTCATAGTTGTGTACGATACGGCTGTAGTGGCTCGTAGGGCTCACGGTATAGTAGCTAGTCTGACCAAGCGAAGGCTGGAGGTTGCCACCCGCCAATAACAGTGTACTCCGCGTAAAAGCGGCACAGAGCCGAGGCACGACCGCGCGATGGATATCGTTGTCGCTGGCAATAATCGCAAAAGGGCCCGAGTTACAGCCCCAGATATCCGCCGTAGTAGGCTTCGGGTAGGCTCGGTTGTCGCCCGCACAGGTGAGTTGGTTGTTGGCCACACGGCAAGCCACGTTGCCATAGCCGGTTTGGGTGTTGATGGTGAGATCCTGGTTAGTGTACTGGCTCCAGACTTGGTTGACGTAGTTATCATAATAGCCAGAGAACCCGGTCGGGTTTGCCGATACGTATAGGTTAGGGGACAGGATACGAAGAGCTTGGCCGGAGGAGCTGACCACACACAGTTGATCCCAGATCTGGCCATCGGCGCTTCTCTCTTGTATAACATTGTTGCAAATATTGCTGACCGATCCCGCTTGAAGTCCCTGGACGATCTGCTGCTGGCCAGTAGACAGGGTTAAGCCCATGCCAAGAGGAAGACCAACGAAATCAACGAAGCTGATGTTGGCATATATGGTAGTTCCGTCATAGTTGAATTCGATGAACCCCCATTGGACTCCGGCCGAAGGGTCAGCGGGATTTGCCGCCGACGGCTCTACGATAGCGGAAACTCCGTTGCCGTCCTTGACCGTATAAAACTTCAACTGTCCGCGAGCAAACCATATCCGAGCTGAGATGAGGGCCTGAGGAAGCGTAACCACGGTAGTCTGGCCTACGCCGTTCAACGGTAAGGCCACATTAGCGACAATTTCTATAGGCACTCCGGTATTGTCCGCTTGCGGATACACAAATTGGCCATTAGCGCCAAGAAGACATGGCACTCCCGAACTGTCTTGTCCAGTAATGTACATGTACATCCCGCCGTCGAAGTTATTGACGACCGAAATCGGCAGCGCTCCGGCCTGGGCGGCATTGACCTTGAATTCCTTGACCGTCGTAGTGCTGTTGAGGATATTGTCTTCGGTGATGATAATGTCATCAATGCCACCCGGACGTGCAACAGTCGGATCAGCCCCTGACTGCGCAAGAAGACCAGCCACAACGGCCGCGGCCAAACCGAAGAAACCGCGCATGATGTTATCTACACAGAGGTATACAATGTGTTAGGTCGACCGGCGAGTTGAGGCACGCTTTGGGCAGGGGAGCGTGGGAGAGGGGAGCGGCTTGTCGTTCCAGAAAACATTTTTGAAGAATGATAATAGCTGATTCTTATACAGTCGCCCTCCTTCCTCTCCTCCATAGCAAGTAGTGATCCTTCATCGGGAGACATGACAGTTAACGCCGGCGACGGCACCGATGGTGATGATGAAACGTTGCGAGCTCCTCTTTCTCCAGCACCTCGATCTCTCTAACGGCCGAAGAGCGATATAACCTTCCCTTTCCGGACTCAAAGAGTCTCTATATGACTCTCTAGTTGGTATGTATACTGGTCATGCCACCCTAGTAAGGGCCTTATTTCGCCGAGACGACCCGGTCATCATCCCATGTGGTTTCAACAGGACCTCAGGCCGCTGCACGGCTGTGCTAAGGTACATGCCATAGTATGTGAACCAACCTATGATCGCTCTCTATAGTCCTGAGTGATCGTCCCCGCCTATGCAGGAACCACCGGGGCCGTTGATTTGACATCTAGCCAAGGCTAGTCTATTTGCTGATCCGGGGTAGCCCGATACACCCTGTCAAGTTACGTATGCAACTGGAGTGGTGAAATTAAAGGATCTAGGTCCTTTGAGCGTCAATCTAGAAAGACAAGATCCTGAGATGGCATGGCATGATGGCAAACCATGAAGCTATTTGGGACGATGGCTGGTTCGGAATCAGAACTTACGAAGTGAAGCCTATGTGAAATCGCATCGCAACGACTTTCGCACAGCTTAGGTAGGTTTCCTCTTTGAAACTATTTTAGGTAGGTATCCAATCTCGGTTAAACACCATGGCATTATCCTACGTTACTATACATATCACTGGCAGCTAGGCTGCAAGCCATGCATGCTGTTTGACGTCAGTCGGGAAGATTGCCCAATTTGATGTGAGCACGCTACAGAATACATCGTGCATCAGTGCGCATCAAGACGACGCGGGGAATTCGATCCTTTCGCCTACTGTACGAAGTAGGTAGTAGTAATGCCTATACATAAATATCTAATCAATGCGAGCGCAAGGATGCAAGAAATGCTGCGGTGCGTATGTAATCAGCGCAGGCGCTTTCCCCAAGCCATTGAACATTCGATGAACCCAGTATGAATAAAGGAAGTGGTGAAGCATGATATCAGTGGTGATTATGGCTTAAAAAATCGTTCCATCCTCCCGAAATACCTACATACAAGAATCAATCTAGGTACTGCGTAAAATCTCCTAATGCCGGCTAGCGGTACCAAAAGTAAGCCAGGTTTAGAAAGGACAGGGGCATCACCGCACAAAGTTTCCCTAGTTAACGTGATGAATGTCATGTCTGCAGAAAAGACATCGGTCACCTCCCGGCTTCATCACAACAGAAACCAGGACACCGACTTATTCCATTGTAGAAGTGAGGAGTGAGCGTGCTTCATAAACCCAAGATCGATGGTTTCATTGGGACTCCAAGCTCAGCTCTACTTTCACTGCCTCCCCTATCTGGTTAGGATCATGGTAATTTGAGGAAGGAGGATAACCAGTGACCGCTAACTCCTGCCCCTAGCAATTTCATGCTATTTCAATTGGTCAGCCCAATTCCCTTTTAGGGGCGGCTCCCGGTGCTTGGCAGATGCGGCGCCGAGTTATGGTTCCTTTGCCTCGGAATACAATGAGCATCACGCGCCGCGCCCAATGTGCTTTAATAACCGCCGAAAATCAATGTGTTTAAGCCCGACATCGACAACGTGACCCAGGAATGAGAGGGGCGAAGGGAGGCCTAACAGGATAAACTACTGTCACAATTAATCTCAACGTAGTTATTCCGATACCTTTGAAGAATTCCCGACTTACGGCTTATTCATCCTGTTCTTAAGTATTCTATCATTTGATTCGTCTTTAATTACGCATTGATACTTTTACTCTACCATGATCCCGGTGATATTTCTAACTNCGAAACAAAAAAAAAAAAAAGAGAGAGAGAAAGAGAGTAAGTCCTTAGATAGTTAGCATATAGACTAGAGGAGCAATAAGAATCATTAATGGCAGCTGCCTTATTTCAAGTAAGTTAGTTCTAAATGAAGTTGTTATTGAACTGCAGCGGGATGCCTATAATAACACAAGTGGAACGTTACCAAGCTAGGCATTTATCGTTTGCATCCAGTTTGTGTGTCTCTCCATAGTGAACACTGTAATCCTATGGCCCACGTCTCTCATACTGCTAGAATGGAGGTATTCCTGATATATTCCACCAATGTTAGCTCCTTCCAAGCTATCATTGATCAAATGATACAGTTACTGTCACCAAATAAACTGCGAGTCCAAGTTTTCATTATTCGGTGCTATAGGGTCATGTTACGTACAGAGCAATTTCTGAACTACAATACCACTATCCTACCATATTGTACCTGGCTTCGTCAGAAATGTTGTGAATGCCGAAACCTCGACCAGAAGAGTAAGTACCGGGCATATTCCTCCGGCATATAATACTAGTGGGTCGTGTCTATGTTAGCTGAAAGTCTAGAAAATACTATATACTTACCGTAGGATTCATTATGGACACGTGAATCACGTTAATGCTAATACTGCTGCTCATTTTTAACTAGCCCGCTAGTAAGCAATCCTTCGAACGAAACCGTGTATCAACTACTGTCAGACCCCGTGACGAATTCTATTTAAGCCGGAACATCGGATTTAGTTAAGGGAGTACTCTACAATTGGTCAGTTAGGCCACTAGACAATGGCCGTGATAGGTGAATTAGTCGTTTCAGTTATTCATCACTACATCATGAACAGGGGAATATTTTTGAGTTTAAAGACAGATGATCTATTAGCCCTATGCCTTAATATTACACAATTATCCTAATTTATACCAATCTATATGCTATCTATGAGTTTGTGGTTCCCTGGCCATGTGGCATCATCTATGCTGGTTGTTTTGCCCCCCGATGTATTAAATGCTCGCGTAGCAAGAAAAGTATACAGACACCAAGGCCCAAGGCGGCGATGCCGATACCAAAATATAAACTACCTCGGTATCCGGTAAGTTTATCCCCGTGACTAACCTGCACTTCCACTGTGCCTGCAAAGCCTACGGCAAGCGATATGGAGTAGTTGACTACTGTATTGACAAGACTGGCACCAATGCCTTGATGCTCTCTCTTGACAGCGTTAGAGAGAATTAGAGTTGCGGCTGGAAAACTCATGTCCATGCCGAATGGTATGATAATGGTGCAAACAAAGATCTGGCCCCAGTAGGTCTGATCTGGTGGCGCTGTGGCAACGAGGATAATACCAATGGTGAAAGCGGTTAATGCGAGGGTCATAACGACTGGAGGCTTGACGTGGAAAGGACCGAGAAGCATTCCGGTAATTATAGCCGCGATTGTGCCGGAGATGGTGAGCGGCGTGAGCCAAGCGACCGTCAAAAGAGGAGAGAGATGTCGAATCTCTTCGAGAAACTGGATGAGATACAAGCTCCATATACCGAAAGTTGCCCAGCCACATGCCACGGTTCCGAGGACGAAGGCGACATCGCCATTGATAGCATCGAAAGGCAGCAAAGGTCTGGCTGCGAACTTCACCTCGACCCAAGCAAAGATACCGAATATCACGAGGCCGAGGACGAGAGGGACGATAGTCTCGGGTGTGGCCCAACCTACGATAGGTGCTTGGTTCCAGGCGAAGTTGAAGAGGACCAAAGAGAGCACGCCGGTCACTGAGCCAGGTAGATCCAACTCTTCATTTAGTTTCTGCCACGTGTAACCGTCGGCAAAAATGTCATCCTTCCGCGGCAAATCCGGGATGGCGATGTACCCAAGCACGATGAGGACGACAAGCCAGATGCTCAGTGCATAAAAGGCCCACGGCCACCACGCCAGCGACAAGGCAGACGCAATGGCAGCTCCTATGACAGCCCCCACGGGCGCCACAGCACCGAAGAAGGAGAAGACCATAGCCTTTCTATGGCCCGGCGGGTAGACCGAGCCCAGGATGGCGANGGGCATTGGGCAAACAAATAGCCGGGCCGATGCCCTGGAGCACGCGCGCAAAGACGATCAGGGTGTAGTTCGAGTATACGCTGAGCCCGACGACGACAGACCACAGACTAAACCAAGCGAATCCAATCAATAACATGCGCTTATATCCGAACGCATCTCCGAGCCGGCCGGAGAAAAGGATAAAAGTGCCGACTGTTAGGGAGTAACCAGCGACAAGCCACGCGAGCCGGCCCGGACTCGTGACGTCAAATGAGTCCCCAATGGTGTGTAAGAGGATCAGAGCAGTGAGGAACGAAGCTTCNTACAATTGGGGGTTTTTTTCAATTAGTTTTTGTTMGTTTTTATTATTTAGTYTTRTAATTTATTARTTTTTAGTTTAAGCTTTACCGAAAATACTACTAAAACGGTAATATAAGTTATATATACTGCACTTTAAAAGCCTAACTTTAGTTATAATAACTTTTTTAAAAGTTTTACTTAAATATAAGTAAAAAGCAATAATTATAAATTCTATATATAAAAACCGGCTATTTTTCTAAAAAGGTTACTAAAAGCTTTTTCTACGGAACTATATATAAGAAAAATTCAACGCAGATTATTGCGCTAGACCTAAATCAATACATTCCCCCTGAGGACTTGTCCACTCACTCCGTTTCAGTGTCAAGGCCATATACCTGGGACAGTACATGATCATGGGAGAACCAAGCCACTTCTTGATCAGTGAAGTGAGATGGCGGCCATGGAGTAGCCGGGCTCGGGTTACCAAGAACTAGGTTAGCGAGTCCTTGAGTTGCCTGAGTGACAGGCGAGGGACGAATGACAAGCCGAAGCTTCTGTTCGGGGCTTCTGGTGAGCATGATGTTGCGGATGTCGATGAAATTGTCAACCAGTTTCGCCAATTCTCCAGCCTTAGCTCGGATACCCGGGACACACTTCTCCCGGGCAGTGCAGTAACCATCGACAAAAGCAGCAACATCGGCGGGCTCCACGAAATCGACGGTATCCCACTGCTCAGCAACAAAATTCCAGAAAACATCAGAGCCCCGCGCAACAGAATAGAACTCGGAATGCTTCAAGCAGATGCTAAAGACATCCCTCATCTTTGTCTCTACGCGTGATCGGAGCTCTTCGAGGCCGATACTACCAGCTGGCCCAACTACAACAGCGTAGAATCGGCTGGCTAGTATTTCATTGCCCTGAAATACCTTTCTCCCAAAGGAAAAGCCTGGCTGGTGCACAGCTCTCGAAGTAATTCTAGTCATTGCGAAAGAGTTGCAATGTCAAATGGAATACTGGGTGGGAAAGGCTGGGGAAGTTTGACAGTGGAAAGAGGACGAAGAGGATGAAGTTCAATAAACGTGGAACGTAATTATAGGTGCAACGGCTCTCAGAGAAAATTCCAGAGTACCCTCAAAGTCGAAAATGGAACTGTTAACGCGTATCTGCGTGTGCTGGTAGTGGAGGTTCTCGGCTACTATAATTGTGAGGATGGAAAAGCGTTAGAAATTGTCATGTAGCTAGAATCGGGAGGGGGGCCTGCGTACTGATTCCAGTCATACAAGCTACTTACCTCTTGTGAAAAAGAATTGCAAAACTATACCGTAACACCACTGTAATAGTAGATCATTGGCAAGATGAAAAGATGGACTGATTACAAGTCTGTATATACAGAACTCTGAAATTTCCAGATCAGAAACTCTGGTTTCTCTTGTCTGCGAACAATAGTCGAGTAAGGTAAAGGTAATAGGCTCTTATATAGTTTTGAGTTATTTAGACAATGGTATTGTTTGCTACCTATTGAGTAATCTTTCGGCAGGAGGTAGGTAGAATGTTCCCGTAGTTTCCTCTGCTCCTTCCTAGGGACAACACCTGAGGCATTACCTATATACCATAAGTATTACCTACATGTAGGTACGTGAGGGTAGAGGTACAAAGGTACGGGGGTACAGAGGTACAGGGGTACAAAGATACAAAGTTGGGTTATGAATCACTGCCAGATCAAGCAAACAAGAAAGGGACAACTCCTATTGGCTGATTATCTTCGGAACTTCGAGGACTTGTGGGGGCCTTATAATTGACGATATGGTGCAACCCCTCAACGCACTGGGACAGCCGTTGGTGTCTAATGAATGCCCTTACTTAGCCCAACGGTGGTTTCACCTGTTAAGCTCACAGCATGGCCAGATGTTAGGGTGCAACAGACTGGTGGGGGCATTCGGGTCTGGTGGGAGGGGAGGGTGATTAATCGGTCCCAGTGCCCCTTGGTGAGCACCTTTGGTGCAAAACCCAATTTTYTYTATTATTTTTTTTCTAATAATAACATGACAACTGTTCGATCCCCGGTGATACTATTTCCATCTATTTTTTAAACTATAACCTTGTATCTATTATTCCTACCAACTAAATAGGCGCGTTGAAAAAAAAAAGTCTCTTCTAAGTCCTCACTCTATATTAGAGGTCTCTCTTGGGGATAATACTAATAGGATGTATTATTCGTTGATGATATTGCTACGACCACCCCGGGAATCGAACACATGTCACAGGATCCGCTACTGCCTATACGAACTCATGTCTGAATTGCCTCAAGTCATCAACACCTTAGGTACCTTAGGCCCCAACCTAACAAACCCTATAACACCGCCAACTAATTTTCGCCACTATTAATAATGATACACTGTAAAAGCTGTTATTGTTGAAATTCTCCATGAAGTCTATAAAGCTCTCTGTTATAGACTGAGTCGTTTTCGAACCCCTTTGCATATGCCCGTGTTACGTTACAATTGGGAATACAAGTAGCCCAGACACAATATAGTAACTCAGTGGGATAGTCTAAATCAACCATTTACAAAGTATAAATGTTTTTTTTTCAGTTATGGTTCAAATAGGGGCTCACTCTTACAAATCTAAAGGGTCTACTCCTATCCAATGAGGATGATATAGAACAGCCAACTACTAAAGTCGAGATAAGTGCCTAGATAGAATTTAGTAGAGCCTTAGGGATATTCTCTTGCAGTCATTTCTTCCCTTCACATCGAAACCTCCGTGGCCCGGTGTTCAGACAATCAATAACGACTGTATCAAATCACCCAACCCCCGAGTCCGCCCATACCGGCATCTCTCCCCGCCTTAAGTTTCCTTCGAACTGCAACATGTCAGCACGTTTTACCAAGCTCTCCTCACATCCCCACCGGCGCAGCTCACCCCCATCCATCCCTTTCGATCCTTCGTCCCGCGAGTGCTCAACAGAATACTCCCACAGTCGACAACACCACATCGCAACCAACGCATCCACCATAACCCGCGGCATCGGCGCCGTGACAATCAAGCGGTGCGTCTCCTCCCCCTCATCCTCGAACGCAACCAGCGCCCCGTCTGCCCCCGCCCACTCCCACCTGCCCTCCCTGCGAAATCATCGTTGTCTCCACCGTTAGGAAATCCCAGCTCTGCTCTAGCAGCGGCAGCGGCAGGGAAACCTAAACCCCCTCCGCCGAAACCGAAGCCGAGTCGGTTAGCCGCGGCACCGGCGGTTGAGACGGTAACGGCGCTGTATGATTACTCCGCACAAGCCGAAGGCGATTTGAGTTTTAGGGCCGGCGACGTAATAGAAATCGTGACCAGAACACAGAATGAAAATGAATGGTGGACAGGGAAAATAAATAATCGACAGGGGCAATTCCCAGGTAAGTGCTCGTGACCTAGGTGTCTAAGCGACAGCATTCTAACGATTTATGATGGATAGGAAATTATGTTAAAGTTGGTTAGAAGCCGACGCATTGTCGAAAGCCGTATAGTTACGGGTGATGGGGCTGGCTACATGTTACCGACCTAAATACACTATGATACCACAAACTCCCGCATTGGCCTGCTGTTGCGGCAGTTAAAATAAATTATTAAATCCATCCTAGAATACTGCTTCTTGCCCCGCTCAGCGTTGGTGGAGAGGCTGGTTTTTTGAAACACAGCATTCTGGCAAAATCTAGCTGCGTAGCGGTTGGCTGGTTACATTGCCTCCTTTATACACAGGATAGGAGGATAAGGCATAGATAAGAGCAAATTGGGCTGTCCAGCCTATTCACCTTATGGGTACTGTATCACTGCTTGATATGCCTTGCCAAAAATGCTTGTGCGAAACCTGTTGCTAGCCCAGCTTAAGGCGTATAAACTGACACGCATGTGACACTTTGCGTAAGTTAACTTGGGGGCCTCGTCCCGTTGACTTATAGGAACTAGTACACCTATCAACTTGGTGACAAACTACTTTTCCAATGTAGGAGAGTCTCAGGAGTGACAATATTCGTGTTTCCCATGTCACAGCGGGTGTTAGGACTCCATACTTACGATAGCTTCTTGTATGCCCCCCTATCTTAAGGGTTGAAATGACTTCTTGAGACAAATATTGCGTATAGGAACAGGTTGTGAGACCTGGGCTCTAACGGGGTCGCATCATGGGAGAAAAAGTCGTAGAGGACTGGGTCCATGAATGCTTAACCTCGTTGCTATTATTAACTTTGACTTATAGTGTTGTTAGTATTAACTGGCCCGTCCTCCCCCTGCATATACGTCTATGCGTACCTGCGGCTCTCGGGCAGTGTGGCGAGAATCACATGTCTAGCCAGACGTCGCTTTCGACGTTTTTGATTCTTCACTAACAGCCCCTCTGTTCATCGTGAACGCACCACAGATGTAGAATTTGACCCTCGTCGAAGCTACTATCGTATTAGACCGGGGAGGTAACAATTTATCTCAAGTCCACAGGTATCATATTCCTGTTCATCCACTAAGTGAAGAACACAACATGTATCCCATGTTGCAATGCTGAGAATAGCTATATAGTCTACTTTATTTCTTACGGGAATTGATTTATTCACTTCTTCATATTGACTTATCTAATCCTCTCTGTGGGCTATGAAGGGAGCTTAGTCCAGTACCATTCTTTCAACTCGGAAAAATCGGTCTCACCGCACGCAATCATTCGCGTATCAAGGCGTCATAATTGCGAGGACCTGGTAGAATAGATGGCCGTCAGACCTAGATGCTGGTTATATTGCGAAGGGAATTAGCTTGTTGTTAGGATGTGCCACAACACCGCTTATTTAGACGCACAACTGTATCCACCAGCCTATAAAGGACAAGGGCTCAGGGAATCGGCCGAGGCGGCATGAAATAGATTGGATTAAAGATGGTTCATACGAGTGTGATTGCCTAGAAGTTGGGCTTGGCCCGTTCGATATACTATGCTTATACCTAGCGATAGGTATAGGATACTGGTCTAGCTAGGCTAAAGAAGGTAGGTAGTCAACAGAACAAGCGTTCAGAAGACACGGGAGAAGCCTAGCGAGCTTCCACGCCAAGCGGCTTGTCATGACCTAGACGCTTGGGAGCTGGGCGAGCTGAGCAAGGACTACAGAATACATACATTATCAATCAGCACCATACCGGATACGCAGCAATTGCAAATCCCTAATGCTTGCAAATTCCTGATGCAAGATAAATATCATCGGTTAGGCACCGCATAGTCGAAAGGACCTCTTGAGGGAATTTCCGTGCGCCTGGAGAAAATTGTCGATTACCGAGAACAAACCATCACTGTCATCGTCATCAACAGAGAAGTATAATATTTGGATACAATAAGAGGCAGCTACATATACATGTAGGTATATTAGCGTAAGGACATTAGCATGCTACTATATGTAGGTGCGTTACATAGGTAGGTACCACCTGCTTCTGGCCACTCATATGCTCCAATTCACGTTGGCCCCTTTGGGGAAGCTTCATACGAGGAAGTGTCTCTTGGCTTTGACCAACAACGAACTTCCTTTTCTGGGAAAGACTTGGCTTTTTATTCGCCCACAGTAGCAGGGATGGCACAATTCATCTGGCTAGTTCAATCGCGTCNATGGCGCGAGTTTGCTCTCCCCGAACTTAAGCAAGTGCTTGCTATCTACCCACATAAGTTCACAGCTCAAAATAGCCTTGACTGGTATTCTGTACAACTTCATGCATACCTACAAGGTGTCTATCTACAGGAGGTAGTATAGCGCCTACTAGGTACATGCATACCGTCTCTCTGAGCCTTGCTATCTGTGACAGCGGATACGGTATGGCCCCCGATCCAAGTTCCAGGAGGTCGAGACGGCAAAGGCCGAATCGAATCGCAACTGAGGGTTCACCCCTGGTCTGGTAGTACCATTGGCTGCCTACCTACCCTATTACCTTCCAGATAAGCAGCTAGTGATGCGCATCATTCGAGTACATGTACATGTATGTCTGTAGGTAGATCGGCGGGTGTATATTAACTTGCGCATCCCTTGCCAGCTCTTGGGCAGCGTTACTCTCGTTACTCTCCCCTTTCCCTCGCATGGGTTGTGTGTGTCTCTCTGTGTGAGTGATATACATAGAGATACCTAGGCAACAGGCTGCTAGCAATTGGACCAGGCCAGCTTGCTTCTAGCATTTCGTCCAAAAGATGAAGACCCAAGCGCTGCTCTGCGCAGTTATTGCGCTTCTCCAGTCCGTCGCCGAAGGGAAGAATGTCTTGGTCGAGTCCCTGCCTGAGGTGCCGACGGGTTGGCAGAAGCTGCGGGACGCCAAGAGCGACCAATTGATCAAGCTCCGCATCGCCCTTGACCAGCCCAACCTTGCCGAGTTCGAGAAGACCCTGTACAGCATCTCGACACCTCAGCACTCGCTCTACGGCCGACATCTGTCTCGTGAGGAGGTTCGGGACCTAGTGAAGCCCACGGACGAGTCCACCGCCGCCGTCCTGAAGTGGCTGCGCTCCGCCGGCATCGACGAGGCCGACATCGAGGAGGATGGTGAATGGGTCAACTTCAAGGCCACCGTGGCTAAGGCCTCCGACCTGCTCGACACCGAATTTGGCGTGTACAGCCACGTCGGTTCCGTCAAGGAGAGCATCCGAACTCTTAGGTAGGTTCATTGGATGCCTTTGTGATACCTGCTACGGCAGTGAAACTGACCAGTGGACACAAACAAACAGCTACTCGGTTCCTGAGGAGGTCCGGTCTCATGTCACCATGATTCAGCCCACGACCCGCTTTGGCCAGGTCCGACCTCAGAGCATACAGGTTGACCATGTCTTCGAGCAAGGCGAGGTCTCAAGCTTCCTGCAGGGGGCGGCTACGATCCCAACTCAGCAGTTGAACGTGACATCCTGCAACTCGACCATTACACCCGAGTGTTTGCGCGCTCTGTACAAGGTTGGCGAGACTCAGGCTGACCCTAAAGCCCCGGGCTTTTTCGCCGTCAACGGCTTCTTGGAGGTATGTACTCGTATTCTGGCGTTGCTCCTTATTGTCTGTAGTAAATCCTGACCATGTATACAATATAGCAATACGCCAAGCATGATGCGCTCGGTAAGTAATGCCCTTTAACTTGTAGATATCCTATATATATGAGTGGGTTCCTAATCACTTCCTTCGCAGATTCGTTCCTTGGAAAATGGGCGCCATATGCCACTTCGCAAAACTTTACTACCGTTCAGGTCAATGGAGGTCTAGACAACCAAACCGACACTGTCGACAGCGATGTTGAAGCGAACCTGGATATGCAGTATGCCGCTTCCATTGGTTTCGGCCAAAAGATCACCTATTACTCAGTAAGCTATCATCATCTGCAACGCTCTTCTAACCCACATGAGGGGATGAGTTATAATGCATAATGAGTACTCTGCTGACAGCCTGTGTGCAGGTCGGTGGCCGCGGTCCTCTAGTGCCTGATCTTGAGTAAGTTTTCAGCCTTCTCACCAATCTATATACATAAACTAATATTTATAAATAGTCAGCCAGACCCGAATGATGTATGTAATTAAACGACGAGAATGCGTTATGAATGGAAACTAACCGAACAAATAAGTCATCCAACGAGCCATACCTCGAGCTCCTGACCTACCTACTCAAACAACCCAACAGCAAGCTCCCTCACACCATTACGACGTCATACGGAGAGGATGAGCAATCGGTCCCCAAGGAATACGTCAAGAAGGTCTGCACCCTATTCGGTCAGCTCGGTGCTCGTGGCGTCTCGGTTCTATTCAGTTCAGGAGAGTGAGTCTTTCAACCTCCCCAAAAGCTGTCCCCTACCAGCCTAAAACCAAGGACGATATCTGCCTCAACTAGATCCAAGTTCCCGAGTATCCAGAGAGCTGTTCTAACTTACCATGTGCCACAGTACCGGCCCAGGCAGCGCTTGCCAGACTAACGACGGCAAGAACACCACGCGTCTCCTACCCATCTTCCCCGCCGCGTGCCCGTACCTGACCTCGGTGGGCGGCACCGTGGGCGTGGTGCCAGAGCGCGCCGTGTCGTTCAGCTCGGGCGGGTTCTCAGACA
>JAPESX010000771.1:0-14376 GCA_029590615.1 Nemania bipapillata
AGTTGTGCTATGTCTGCTAAGCAGCCTTACTGGGTGTCTGGCACGTAGGTACGTACCCACCCTACATTACCTACCGGTCATCTTGTAAAAGTACAGCATATTCTGTAGATAGCCTATCTACAGTGGCACCGTTGTTTGGGAGATCAATCTCTCACCGCATTCCGGCCAATCGATTAGCGTCCCGTCCAGCACCGTAACGAACCCCACCACTGCCCGGATCCTCCCTACCAGACTAAGTACCTGACTTGACCTACCTCCAACGCACCCAAGTACATATTGGCTGGGGTAATTCACCACAGCGATTGTTTTCTCGCGGGAGAACAACAACAACAACATCAACAAATCATGTTTTGACTCGCCTAGATCAGGTACCCTCTCTGCGTTTGCTGCCTACCTCTTTACCTGCAGCCAATCCTAGCTGCTGCTTTGCATTGACCGCCCCTGTCCTTCTTTTTTCTCTTCACCTTCTCTGCATATGCACACAGGTTGTCACATTCATGCGAATTGAGACGCCTGCCACCACTCTCTAGCTTCGCTGTCCTCTCTTTCCCCTGAAGCATATCCTACCTCTAATTAATGCTCCGTTTGTTCATTGACACGAGACACTCCTTGGCCCTCTCTTGAGCCTCTCATTTTCGTCTGAATCCTCTCGACCCGACTTCTTCTGTTCCTGTAGAAGCTAGAGGCCGCAAGCTTCCTTACAACGTGGACCGTTGTGTGACTTGCGCTCCTTCGACCTCACCAATTTCAGGCCACCCCGCCCTATTCTCAACGACAGTCCATACCTCATAGCACCGGCGTCTAGACTCCCCGATAACGTACGTCGTGGGCAGCCTGACCCCGCAACGCGAGTACAATAACGTATTACGAATTGACGACGACCAATATATCAAGATGGCGGAACGGAACTACGACGACTGTAACGAGGCCTTGGACCCCGAGTTTCTTTATACAAAGGAATATTGCATTGGTTCGGATCCCCTCTTTTTGGTGAGGGTGATAGCATGCTGACATTGCGCTGTCTATATAGGAGGGGGTAGCTTTGGCAAAGTCTATAAAGGGTATGTTGCTCTATAAAAGACTTACCACGCACAAATATCTAACTTGCTCCACAAAGAGTCGAGAAACGGACGGGAGAAGCCGTTGCTATTAAGATCATTGACATAGAGAGTGCCGAAGACGAAGTTGAGGACATTATACAGGAAATCGCTATCCTATCCGAGCTACAGTCACCTTACGTTACAAAATACTATGGATCTTATGCAAAAGGCGCGGAACTATGGATTGTCATGGAATTCTGTGCTGGCGGTAGCTGTGCCGACCTAATGAAGCCGGGCATGATTGGCGAAGATTATATTGCTATTATTATCAGAGAGCTTCTTCTGGGCCTCGAGTACTTACACGCGGACAAGAAGCTCCACCGGGATATCAAGGGTATTGCGTCTCATTTCACGATACGATATATATAATATGACGTCACTAATAAGATTTTATAGCCGCCAATGTCCTACNTTGGGTCCAATGGACAAGTCAAGCTGGCTGACTTCGGTGTTTCGGGACAGCTTTCAGCTACTATGACCAAGAAGAATACTTTTGTGGGAACTCCATTCTGGATGGCCCCTGAAGTTATCAAACAATCCGGCTATGATCATAAGGCAGACATATGGTCCCTAGGTATCACAGCACTGGAGCTTGCCAATGGCGAGCCACCTTATGCGGACATCCATCCGATGAAGGTGCTGTTTCTTATCCCCAAAAACCCCGCGCCGAGATTAGAGGGGAACTTCACCAAGGCATTCAAGGATTTCATTGAGGCGTGTTTACAACGTGACCCCAAAGACCGGCCATCAGCTAGAGAGCTATTAAAGCACCCTTTCATCCGCAAGGCAAAAAAGACAAGTTATCTCACCGAGTTAATCGAACGATACCAGCGTTGGAGTGCGACGCACAAATCAGATGACGAGGAATTGTATGAGGAGGGAGGAGAGGTCGTGCAACCAGATCCAGTAAACGAGGATATGTGGGATTTTGGTACTGTGCGGATGGTAGGTGAAAGGGGAGGCTTGGTTCATCGGCCGGGACTGAACGCCCTGGATGAGTCTACTAGAAATGCACGAGCGTCAAGGCCATTCGAAGGAGATTATGGCGAGAGCCCAAGAGCAACATCTCCCAGCAAAGTTTATGCTTATGATTTCGCTGAACCCTCTGTGCTGAGTACACTCAAGGGCCCCAACGTTCCAGCACTAGGCACTTCGCGACAAGCCTCTCCTCAGCGAAAACCAGTGCCAGCTGGCCCACCTCTCTCACCTTCGAAAGTTGACCTTCCACCCTCGCCACCAAAGCATGCATATGATCCCAGCACTCCGCGTCCCATTTCGAAGCAGATGCCACCGGTACCTACGATGACATCAGTTGATTACGACAGAGCTCTACAGGACCAATTACGAGAGGACATGAATTTTCTGAACATCTCTAACCACCAGATGCAGCCGGTGGGTCATCAGCCATCTCTTCCACCACAGCCCTCACAAGCACAAATACAGCAGCCTCGCCCACCTCCTAAGATTGGACCGATGTATTTGCCCGAGATTCCCCCCTACCGCGGTCCGCCTTCGCAAGCTCCTCTACAAAAAGTCACCATTCAACAGCCTGCCCCCAGCTCACCGGCATTCGCATCCAAAGCACTGCCCAAACAGCTACCGCCGCCGCCTGAGAGTTTCCCGTCGCCCGCGCCTGCAAACCCCAACGGCGAGTTGGATGCTCTCAACGACGTCATCTTCCCAGCATTAGAGGAAGCACTGAAACGAAGGCAAATCCGGTTGCAGCAGCTATACCGGAATGAGAAGATTGTGACGCCTCAACGGCAGCGCGCTGAGGCGGCACATGATAAGATTAGAAAGCATGTCTATAAACTTGCGAATGTATGTAAGGAGCTTGACCGACTAGACAAGGCCGAGCCAGTTGGCATGGGCAAAGATGTGGGGACTTTCCTCGAAGGCTTACTTGAGGAGATACTCGTCCGAGTTGAGCCCCTAGATGAGGAAGATCTCGAGTAGATACTACGGGGTACAGCGTCTTTTCGCTTGAGACGATTATGCTTAGCATAGACCAAGCGGCTTGTTTTGTTGATATGGGGGCGTTATTTGATGGTCACTCTAGGCCGTTACGCATGTCGTAGCCGCTGACTAACTTCGCACGTGCCTAATTTTTCACAGAGCGACGTCTCAGCTGTTCAACAGACCTGTATCTGATACCATATACTACAGCAATACTTACTATCGAGCCAATTCCTGGCTCGGCGATGTCTAAGCCCACTGTTAACTACACTATAACCCTTCATCCCAACGGGAAGATGGAGAAAGTTAATAATATGACTGGCTTGGGGAGTTTCCCGAATTATGCCATCGATGCCTATTCACTCCGCCTGTGTTGTTTTTCGTCCTCGGTCCCGACTTCTTGCACTAATCCCGCTTTATCTAATGATTTCCCGCGGGCCCTTGTCGGCCAGAACTGCCGGAATCGTTGTTGCATGGAAACTTTGCTAGGCTTAGGCTGAGATCCCGCAATGGTTTCGATGAACGTAGTCGCCGGCGAAAGTGTCATTTTCTCCTTGCCTTTGCCCTTATCTTTACTACCATCACTGACACTCGTGACTCGTGTGCTGACTCCTCCATCTGCACTAGAAATGACCTCCTTCTCCTTCCCCTTATTAACCCATCCAGCGTCCATGCCCCATCGGTTTACGCCCCCTCTCATGGAGAGAGGCGTCGGAACTCTAGACGATGATGCGATAGGTGTTCTCAAACTACCACTGCTGCGGCGCGAATGTGGGGTTGGGACTCGGGATATGGGCATGACGCTGTCCTCGGTCAGCGTCACCTTCTCGGGAACCTCCCACGCCAGACAGATGTCCCGAAATAGAAGTCGGTGGTGCTCGCAGTGGTTGTCGTAGATCTCGCGCACCCGGCCTACGTAGTACTAGTACAGCTTCTCGAGCTCGCTGTCTTTTTCGGCGCGGGATTTCGTCGGGGACGCCCGGTGTCGCCGCACGAGCTCGCGGAGGTTCCAGACGTATGTCTCGCGGAGCTGTTTCCGCGTGGTCTTATACTTTTCGATGTCATTTGTGAGCTACAACTAAATGTTAATAAGGTGTTCCAATGCATACAAGAGTGTCATCAGACCACAACATTTGGGATTTGACTCGACCAGGAATGGAACATAGCCAACTCACAAAGTCCTTCCAGTAACACTGTGAGCACCCACAGGGGGAATTATGATACTCCGAATGATAATTGTATCGTGATGTGCGGGCATCGCGAGGAGAGAAATAGCCCCCGTTCTCAGCGCGTAGGGCCAGATAGTTATCAGGGTAGGATGGACTGTACACAGCATCATGGGGACAGCGGCCTTGGTAGTGGATGTGGATGCCACCGCCACGATTCGTCGGCATCCGTGACGGAGCCGGCGCTCGCAGGTGATTCATATAGCTAGCGGTATCAATGGAATGTGAATTGGGTCTCTGGCCTGTGAAGAACGCCGCCTGGGCCCTCCTGTACCGAGAAGCACCGGCCGTGACGGCGGCGGCCGCTCCACTCATGGTAGCTATGTTGCTGGAGTCGAGCACTATAGCGGTTGTGTCGGCCATTTTTCTTTTTACTTTGAAGAGGTAAAATTTATCGTTATGACTGTCTTTATTTAATGGCCTGGTATGACTGGCTACAATAATCAAACCCGTGTTCACGATAGCAAGAGAACTTGAAGAAGTTTAGGTTTTATTATAGAGGTCTCTCTTATCCTGGAAGCGGCAGATTTACCACATACACCTACTACATATGCCTGCTCACTTTGCGGTTTGGGTTGTAACTCCCCCATTGAAACTACCTAGACAACTGCGTAAGGTAGGATAAATTGAAGATCTTAGGTCCGATCACATCAACACTTTCCTAATAATTAAGGTGTTGTTGGTAATGTTAATGTTGCTATATTTATATAACACTACGTCAGCTGTGGCTTGTTTGCTCTAATTATCATCATAAAATAGGTGCACATCTGTGGCTTACGCGGCTGCAGGTTGTGGCAACTCCCGCTAATCGGTAGGTAATGGATAAGGTAGGTGAGAAAGAAAAAAAAAATGTCCTAGCGAGGCGCCGCTATGCCTCGGGTTACCTGCAGGTAGTGATCCATTTAACGGAATGTCACGGCTGCCAATGAGATCTGCGAATCCACACTAAAAGTCCACCCTCAACTAGCACCTTGATTCATGTTTTGCGCCATTTGCAGCCTTCCATCGTCAACCTTCTCCCCAATTTCCTACAGCTTGGCCACCTCCCACCACTTCCAACCTCCCTAACTTCCTATATCGCAGAAACCGAAACCATGCTGTCGCGGAGCTCTGCCCGAACTGCTCAGGTATGTCTCGTCCCAATCGATTCCTTATCTCTCCTCCGCCCCCTCTCACTTTCACATGTTTCAACCCAGGCGGAATAGCTGACACTTTTTCCCTTTTTTTCCGTGTAGCGCTTTGCGCGTGCAGCTTCTCGCCAGGCACACCTACAGAATGCCTCGCGATCCTTCGCTACCGTCGAGACCGATATTTTCAAGCCCACCAAGTTTGGCAGCAAGTACACCGTCACCCTCATCCCCGGTGATGGTATTGGTGCCGAGGTCGCAGAGAGCGTCAAGACAGTTTTCAAGGCCGATAGCGTGCCCATTGATTGGGAACAGGTCGATGCCTCTGGTGTCGACAGCGGCGCCCCCGGCAGTGCTGAGGAGATGTTCCGCGAATCTGTGGCGTCGCTTAAGAGAAACAAGCTTGGATTGAAGGGCATCCTCCACACCCCCATCAGCCGATCCGGCCACCAGAGTTTCAACGTCGCCATGCGCCAAGAGCTCGACATCTATGCCTCCGTCTGCCTCATCAAGAACATCCCTGGCTACGAGACCCGCCACAAGGGTGTCGATCTAGTCATCATTCGAGAGAACACCGAGGGTGAATACAGTGGCCTGGAGCACCAGAGTGTTCCCGGCGTCGTCGAGTCTCTCAAGATCATCACCCGTCTGAAGTCGGAGCGGATTGCCAAGTTCGCCTTTGCCTTTGCCCTGGCCAACAACCGCAAGAAGGTCACTTGCATCCACAAGGCCAACATTATGAAGCTAGCAGATGGTCTATTCCGAACGACGGTTACGGACGTTGCTGCCGACTACCCCACTATCGAAGTTAACGACATGATTGTCGACAACGCCAGTATGCAAGCTGTCTCAAAGCCCCAGCAGTTTGACGTTATGGTCATGCCTAACCTATACGGTGGCATTCTGTCCAACATTGGTGCCGCCCTCGTTGGTGGACCTGGCATTGTCCCTGGCTGCAACATGGGACGCGATGTTGCCGTGTTTGAGCCCGGCTGCCGACACGTTGGTCTTGATATCAAGGGCAAGGACCAGGCTAACCCTACGGCTCTGCTCCTGTCCGGTACCATGCTCCTCCGCCACCTAGGTCTCGATGACCACGCGAACCGTATCTCTCGGGCTATCTACGGTGTCATCGCTGATGGGTAATTAAATATTCGTCTGATAGTTACCATATCTTTCTGCTAACAAGTTATACAGCAAGTACCGCACACGCGATATGGGCGGCGACTCGACCACACACGAGTTCACCCGCGCCATCCTCGACAAGATGGATACCTTGTAAATAATAGAAACGAAGAATTTCCTCCCAATACCCGACCTCGATACCACCGACCTACCTGTTACACAACTTCTTCAATAGAGCTGGGGATATAGGGATGATAGCACGACTGTCACGGGATCACGTCAGGCAACGACTGGGTCCGAAGCTGTATTTTAGGTGAATTAGCATTAGGGTTCATTGCCTACAGTTCATATGTTTAGACCTACCCTCGGCCTAACAGCCTTCCGAGCCCTACTTATACCGTCCTACCCGCGTTCCTTCCGATGAATTCTGCGTAAAATATGATATTTGTTCGTTGCGGGGTTGCTCAAATGAACAGCTACCAGGCTTTAACAACAAGAGGTACTTGGGCTTAGGATAAGATACGCCTATAGATATTCTCAAGTTTGTATTTGTGGGTTGAGCTATTGCTAAACGTTGCTATTTGTTGACCTTGCGGCAATTGGCACAGAGTAAGAGGCCAGAGAGTCAACTCGCTACCCTCCCGTCTCAAACGGGAGACTAATTATTAATCATCTTCAAATTTGAATCAAGGCATCTACAGGTCCATCGCGGTGATCGACGGCCTTGTCCTTCTTTCCAGACACCTAAGTGTATCGGCAGGCAGGTAGACGTGTAACCAGAAAGGTGTATAAATGCCTATTTGTCGCAAAACGATGCGGCTATTACGATATTGGCAATAGCGGTATACAAGGCCCATCCTATCCGTGACAGTATTCTAGCACGCAGACCTTTTCATCAGTGCATTAGGTTGTCTATAATGACCATGATAAAGGCTATGTGAAAGGGAGCATCGGTCTCTAGTACTCAATACTCTCCTCATTTCGTAAACCCAAAAGCTATTGTCGAGACTAAGTGACAGGTGAAACTACTAATACAAGTTATATATCATTGTAATAGGTAATATATGGGAATTGTTGTGCCTGTTAGGCATTGAATGGTTTAGATAAATGTATAGATCATTATACAGAGACCAATTCAAATTGTTTTTACGATTTACCCTGAAGTCAATCATCAAGGTGCTTCATACATATAGATACCATTAAACACAAGTTATAATACAATATCTAGCTCTATACTAATCTTGAAGCGTAGTTTTTCAATTATCACGGTTTTCATATAGCCAGCTTGGTGATGTTTTACTAAGCCCTGTTCGGCTAAATAAGCATTATGCCTTCAGCATTAGACTAGACAGCACAGCCCCTTCAACCACGTTCTCTCAATACTACACCTGTCTATGAGCGAAAGACAAAGAAAACAAAATAGAACAAATCATTTCCGTTACACAAGAAAAGCCACAATGCATAGCCAGGGTAGCTGTCGGTTTCCGAGACGGCGAAGACTCATTGGCACCGAAGATGCAGCCCGCGAAAAAACTCCCACGGTGTGAGTCATGGCTCAACGTAGATAATTTACACAGCAGCAGCGAACAAATTTATTACCATGTATAAGAAGTTCGTTTGCGATACAGAAGCTATATATCCCACTGGCAAGCTAGCATCATATCACAAGTCTACACAACTACCAGCTAGAAACAGACAAAACAGACAAAAGCCCAGAAATGGCTTCCAACGGCGCAGACGCCGCAAGCGTCACAGTCCAAACAACCCTCCCCATCCTCCCCCTCCCCTCCCTCCCAACCCTACACACCTCGCGCCTTCTCATCCGTCCCCTCACCCAAGCCGACCTGCACGCCCTCTACGCGCTACGGTCGCTGCCCGCGTTCATGGCGGAGAGCTCGCTAGGGAAGGCCGACGACGACATCGCCGAAACCCAAGCGGCGCTGGATAGCCTCGTCCAGCCATCGTCGTTATCATCACGGCCGCACTTCCTCTTCGGCGTCTTTGTGGCCGAGACGGGCGAGGCTGGTGGGCGACGGCGGCGTGCACACGGTGCGCGGGAGCGGGATGGGGTGGGCCGGAGATCGGGTACAAGCTGCACCCGGCGCNACTGGGGCCGCGGGTATGCCACGGAGGCCATGCGCGCGATATTAGAGGCGTGGTGGGCGCTGCCGAGGGAGGAGGCCGAGGTTGCCGTGCATCCTTACTCGTTGCCGACTGCTGAGGATGGACAAGATAAGGGGGAGGGGGGACAGAAGAAAGAAAGGGAGGGAGAAGGAGAGGGGAGGATCAAAGTAGTGCAGGAACACGTGGTGGCGGAGATCGCGACGTATAATGGCGGCAGCCGCCGCGTGCTCGAGAAGTTGGGGTTCAGGCACTTCGGCGCCTGGGAGGAGCCCGATACCCAGCTGCATCGTCTGGGCCAGCCGTTGATGCTGGGGCATTATGTGCTGGCGCGCCCGTCTTGAGGGACGGACTTACTTACTTACTTACATGTTGGTGGAAAAGATTGCACGGGTTGTGCACTACCTAAAGTTGTAAGCCAAGAAAGAAAAGGGGAAACAAAATAATAATAGAATGCTAATCTTTCTCGAGCCCTGTTGAGATTCGTCGTCTGCCTAGTCGGATCTTCTGTACAGCTCGGGACTTAGGTTACGGTACTACCAGAGATATCGAATAAGTCTCACACGACTTGTGTCTGTGTCTGTGTCTGTGTGCTCGTGTGTGTGTGACAGCGGACGGATTCCGAACGTGATACCAAATGCAGAGGCGGCCTCACACAAAGCAAGGACCGAATGTTATGAGCCACATTATCTTGGCTATCATGATTGCACCGACCTGATTGATCATATTCGACGCCTGGGAGGCGGCATCGATTGAAAACTAAACTGCTGCCTAGGCATCTCATGCGATGATCGGAGGACGGCACAGAAGGAGACTTGTTTGTTTGTACTCATGCAACAATTCGGTGATTGTAGGGCTGAGACAGCATCCGGGAGATCAACGGGAGATCAATCATCGGTGGCGTCATGAAGGCTGCATTCAAATACATATTATCGCTCACTACTAAATATAAGCAAACAGCCAGGCATCTGCATGGAAACGGGAGACCACGGCATAAGCAAATAAAGTGTCGTGTCGGTACCGAGAGTTAGGAACCTTATTATCAAATAGACAGGCCATCTTCAGCCTCACGCAATTCGGATGCATATTCGCTTGCAGCGAGATCGGCGGACGGTTAACTATGATACTCTCACAGGTTGCGCCCTGCCGACCCCCCTTGGTTGAGCCATGTCTTACCTTGCCCGTTAAGCCCTCCCAGATACCTAGTAGAGCATATTTCTACTTTAGGGGATGAGGCGGCTCAGTGAAGACATCACTACGAGCTCAGACGGAACAGCCCGAACAACCTGTTTCTATCCCACCAGGTATTCGATAGCCCCGACTACTAAGTTTACAGCTCTAATGCCATCAAGAACGACGTGTCAGGGGTTAAGGCTCAGATATCGGCTGAGAAAAGAGATGCACGATGCTACATGTTCGTCATCGAGTGAAACCCTATTGAGGCTAAAACTTCGTGGTTGAAGTTGGAAGTTGTCGTATAAGCTATCCTAATAAAGAATAAACTGTTGGTTTGATAAACGATATCAACTACCAAATACTGCATAACATCGAGTCGTTCTGGAAATACAATATCATTCCTCATTTATATTTTTTGCCGTGTTTATACAGTTAAAACACCTCAAAGAGGATATACGAAACTCGGGGAGTGAAGCTCCCAGATGAGGGTCTCAATTATATATGGAATATCGATTTGAAACCGATATTGTATGTTTCATAGAAATTCTAAGCATCCTAGTAGGACTGGCCAATGGTTGGAGCCCCGGATTTCCCCAGCACTTGCACTGCTCCATGAGTGGAACAATCGATTCACTTATTCGCGATGGACCTCTGTTACATTTTTCGCCACCTATTCCGGATGTCAAGCTAGATGATTCTTTTAAAGGCAGCAATGCCCACACATGTAGCAAATAAACTTAAATCTCCGTAAAGTAACAATGTATGTTTGTTTTGGCTTAAGCCTATAAAGTCAAATGCGGATGAATAAACAGTATATATACACAGTACATACCCCTCTCGTGAGGTAATTATATATGTGCGCTAGAGCTCAACATAGGGCCGGAGAAGTGACCGTGACAGAGGCCATCCATAGAAACTAACTCGCCAGTAGTAGCTTCAAGAGTCAGCTGGGTGAGCTGGAGAGTCAAACGGGGCTGGGGGAATCAAGCACGTGCCCGCGCTAATATATGTAGTGCCCTGCTATTGCATCCAATATGAGGCGTACTACGAGGCAGATTGTAATGATATTACTTATTATACCGGGTGCACATACATGTAGTCTGGAGAGGTCTCCATCCTGCTCTTAAGCGAGAGCCTAGCCACGCGTGCGAATGCAAGTCGCAAGTCTACGAATACTCTTAACTGAGCGAATGACAAAGATCAACAGAGAGGATGAGGCCAATTCGATACTCGATGGGCGCAATGCCTCGAAGAAGATGAGACAGACCACTGCTGCGGGGAGAAACACCTACCTAATTAAGCTTCAGATCTCGCCCGGGTCCCTTAGACCCGTCTTATACTCGTGTCTTTTCTCCGAATACGGAATGGGCTGAATAGGAGAGAAAGTACTCAACTGCCAGTCGTGGTTAATAAGCCATTGAAAAGTGGGCGACGGATGAGATAGCAACGTGTAAGTCTGTTTGTCTTGAAAATGGCGTGCATACTGTACATACATGCTAGACTAGTAGTCTACTTACATGCTGCATACACGTGCAACATACAGACAGGAGACAGAAGCATTACTAGTACCTACCTACTTTACTAACTCTCTAGTAGCAAACTAATTGCTCGTACGTGTACTACCTATCTCATAAAGGTTCTCACGTGCCGAGGTGCTAACCTGTCTATATGTTTACACTAGGTATCTAGTGTATATAACTAATACTATCGCGGTGCCTTGATAATTAAAGAATGACGAACTGACTAGCCAAGCTTTGACTATGACGTGACGCCGGTAATAGCCTGGTAGATTCATTTCGGGATATCAACATCTCTAGTCTAGATAGGTATTGTCTTAGAAGCACCGGACCCTTATGATGAATAGGGTGAGGAACAAGAGGGTTCGACGAATTATAGCTGCAGCACGAAGACCAATGCGTGGCATCGTCCATCATTTCTGCACATCTTCGCTTCCTTCCGCCCACCACCTCTCCGACGAGTGAGCCCTGTACCTTGTCCGTGCCTGTTTCCACCCACCCAACACACAGCCCCAGCAAGAGCTGAGGGGGAGAACGGATAACCCTCCTGCAGCAGGTCACTTTTTTTTCAGCTGCAACCACTCACTAGTGCATAAGCTTTTTTTTTTTTTCCTGTCTTGAGTGTCCACCGATCTGACCAACTCGCCTTAATTATAACGTCGCAACGACTCTCCTCGCAACAAGGGTTCCCTCTTCTGGGGTCTGGAGAGCATCTACCAGTCAACGTGCTCATCACGGTGGTGGAGAGAGGGGTCGCCGGAGAGATTAGAATGAGAGAGGCGGCCCGGCAAGATGGTTGGGCAGGCTAACCCTGGCACAGAAACCCCCCCAAGCCGACGGGGATTAACTAACAACCCAGAACAACTGGAGCGTAATTGGAGATGTTATGGCCCCAAATACACCAATCAGTCTGATTGAATGACCTGCAAGCCCGTTCACCATGAGCGGTGCTAAGAACAATGGTCCCGCTTACTTACCTACTGCACTGTAGTTCTTAAGTCAGTACCCACTGAACCTTTGTCGTAGTGTGTTTTAGTAGGTAGCATAGTACCTCCTTAACTACTTACCTGCTATAGGCAGTATAAGACCTACGTAGGTAGTGTGAGTACCTAGGCCCCTAGTGTAAGTGGTGTTAGTAGTTAGTACTATACTATGGATACACCTAAGGACAGGGTCCCCCCAGATCCAGGGTTCTCGCCTGGCCGAATCGAAGTGCTGAGATGAGATGCTGTACAACATCTCTCTATACTAGCGTAGTGTCGATAGGGACCCTACTATCTGCCTACTGGTACGACCGAGTCGATCTGAGCATAACGATCTACTGCGGTTTGGATTCCGTCTAAATCTTGATTCGCAATTGGCTCACGAGGAAATCAGCCTCATCCTTGTCCACTAGTGTGGTGTGAGATATGCTGTGCTCTGTATTCCGTACATACTTGTACAGATTATAGGGTGCCTACCAGATATGGACCAGTAGGTAGAGCGAGACAGGGAGGGCGTCAGTGGTCTTCCGTTGCGCTCATCCCACACACCCTCTCCGTGCCCCGTCTATGCAGGTCTTACTTTGCCTGCCTGTGATCTCACAGCTGCTAGTACTGCTGCTGTTGTGCTGATTAGTATTATTATTATTTTTCTCCTCTCCCTCTTTTACTGTGCATTCTTCTTACCTTGAACGCTTACCGGTCCTAAAATTCTTGTCTTCGTCATTGGCCCTCGACATATGCGTATGTGAAGTGGGAATGATCCAGTTCCGTATCCTAACTCGGACTAACAAGACTGCCATCTCTACAGCGAGAGCTGTGCGACAGCGGTTGATACCCGGCCAACTTCTACGAATATAGCTCTTCTATCAAACTTATAAGCAACGTAGAGCACAAAACTATCTAAACCATGGTTGAAGAAGTAGAGGGGCTAGTGCTCGCACAATTTAGGGAGATTGTTGAGAAAGGCAAGACCGCTATCGAGAATGTCAAAAGTGCAGGCGACCAGGCACCAGAGTCAATGCTCAAGGCAGCACAGAATTTGGTGAAAGAAGGTGAAAGGGCTCTGAAGAGGATCGAGCCCATCTCAACAGCTCACTACGAAGAATACGGGAGTAATTTTATCAATGCGATCAAGGACAACGGTACGAATCTACCACATGGCCTGCCACCCGGTATCTTGGGTCTGTATACTAATGCGCAACTTTAGATACCATTGCGCGGTCTCGCTCCGAGCTTGAGACATTGCTGTGGGACTTCGATGATTATGTCGAAGTAGACGAATTCGACGCCGAAAAGTTTGACGAACTCCAGAAGGCTTCGAAAAATGCTGCGTTGAGCACATTGGATATTCTCAAGCGCATGATACTTGTTGCGCCGGCGCCCGTGTTGATATCACCCCCTTCTTCGGAGGTAGGGGGCTCGTCGAGTATAACTCCCCGTCCAAGACTATAAACTTCAGCAAAGCTAATCGAGCAACCAGATGGGCGTGAGAGTGGCTTGATAAACACGGAAGTCGGTCCGGGTGCCGGCCCCTGGAACAACACGGAAGCGCCGAGGTCATCGCTGCCCATCACTGATATTGATAGAGCCAATGCACGTCGTTCCGGACTATCTGAGCCGCCGTCGGAACCACCACCAACACCACCTTCAGCGAATCCATGGCAAGTAGGAAGAGTACCGGTACCTACCCTAGGGGTGCACATTGAAGAGGGGGCTAGTTTCGAGCGACGACCTCCAGTGGCACCCGATTCACCAACGATCCCCCAGACGCAGTTGGTTAGCCCACCAGAGAACCCCCTGAGTCCCATACGAACTCGAGAGGCACACGACAGCTTCATCCACGACGAACGTGAGCAGCGTATGCGGGCCGCATCTCAGAGCCAACCATCGCAGAGTGAAGGGTCACTGTCGCCCCTGCCAAGCCATAGATGGACAAATTCGACCCAAGGCTCGACTGAGTCGGCATGGTCGCCCACACGCTCCCATAGTGGCTTCGCTCGCGGCCACGACAGTTCCATACGCCCCCCAGGACACGAACCCGCGCT
>JAPESX010000772.1:0-14363 GCA_029590615.1 Nemania bipapillata
CCCTGCCTTGGCCGATTTGGAGGTAGTGGTGGAGGTCTAGACGAGCCCTCCAAGGCGGCTTTAGGTCGCACGAAGGCTGAAGCTGGAGGAGGTAAACGACGCGGGCCTGTCGGCGGCGCTTCCTCAGCTGGTGCAGGAACAGGTGTCCTAGCAGAAGGCCGAGAGGGGAGTCGAGGGGGAAGGCTCGGACGAACTGATGGGTCGTCCATAGGTGTAGGGGGAATAGACCGGAGAGGGACGGTAGGAGGATCGATAACCCCCGTCCTTTCTCGCTCGGCTGCTTCTTTAGCGGCTTGCGCTTCCCTCTCCCTTCTCGATGGCGGCAGTGGTGGGAGCTTTGCTTGGTCGAAAGCAGGTGCCATCACTCGTCGAGCAGCCGGAGAGTCGATGGAGGCCGTACTCGTGCGGGATAAGGAGAGGTTGGAGATGGACGAGATGTGGGATACTTCAGACGAATTCGAGCCTCTCCTGGGACGTATCTGCAGTGTCGGCCTTCGCGGTGGCAGTGTCGGCGTCTGCGTCGGTGTCTGTGTTGGCGTTGGCTCTGCTGAGGTCTTACGGGAGGGCAGCGGTGGTCGTCCAGGCAAAGCTGGGGGGGCTCTCGGCAGCAGGCGTCGTGCTCGTTCGTTGAGGAATGGATGGTGGCTCTCTCCTGTTTGGTGGTCGAGGGCGAGCAGGAAGTGTAGGGCTGTTTCGAGCAACCCCATCATGGACCTCCTCAGCCGAGACGCTGAAAGGCTGCTTATTCGGAGGAGGTGGTGGAGGGGCTCGTTTTGTCGTTGGCGCTGGCGGCGGAGCTGTGAAGTTCTTCTGCTTGTTTAGAGCAGCAATCCGATCCGCTAGCGAGGTGAACTGTGGCTCTTCGACCTCCGCCATGATTCCCCGATGTCTATGGCCTGCGACTGGTGAGATAGGCCTGCCTCGAATTATTGGAATGGCCGAGTCGCCGTTCCTACACTAGAGAGTGCGTGTATGATGGATGGAGACGCTTCGAAGCACAATATATTACAAAGTAATAATAATCAAAACATTATAAGTGGTCATCGTCGCAGAAAAAAAACTGAATTACGATAGCGAAGAAATTAGAAACTCGCTCGCGCGTTTCAGAAAGTAAAGAACCATCCCCCAGGAAGCAGAACGTCGAAGCGGATTTTGTTGCCGTGATTGATTGCGGCGCAGCTCGTATGGTCCGATTACCGATTGCCACTGTATTTGTAGTACAGTGCCCTAGGCTATGCTACGCAGGATGCCTACTGTACAGCACACGCCTAGAGAGTATCGACAGGCACAGCCCTGTGAGAGCGGGGTAGCCTCCGGGGATGTTAGTATTAGCCAGCGTAATCTGGTCTAACGACACACTAATCATCCGCTAAAATTTAAGATTGGCCCTTGTGAGATGGGTGACTCCATTCTCAGAGGCATGGGTTTCTAAGAAAAGGATAAACTTATTGTTTGCATTTGTTAGCGAGAACTTGTTTCTTGGCACCTATGACTTATACGTCCCCGGTCTATCTAGACTACTCCAACCAATTAATTCTATAGCAATTGATGAACCTTATTGCAAGGTCGTGGACGTGGGTAAAATAACTGCGATAATTTGATGGCAGTATCCTAGGGGCTTGAAATCTTCTATCGTTCTTGTTAAGAACTAGTCTACCTTGTTACACGCTTCATCGTTTATCACACCACTCAGCCTGAGTCACGGTCCAGATACACTCCAGAAAGAAATCGGCTCAAGTTCATATTTAATTGATACTATTAATTATTTATACTAGCTAAGACTACCTCATTCATGTTAATTATTCTTATTATAAGAGCTCCAAGCAGGACCCGTTTCTGTGTTGTCCGCGCCAACAGATGGTGATCAGTAAGCTCTCTTCTGTCGATGCAGCCATTCTGCGTACTTTTCCCCTGTGTCGCCATCATTCGTAACTCGAGATAAATTCATACTAAAGAGAGAAACCAGGAAGCACAAGTGCCGCAGTCCACCCCGAGCCGCCTTGTTGGGTATCATGATCCAATATGTCTCTGTCATTTATGCAATTATTTTTAGCCCCGTTAACAAAAGTAAACACCCCAGAACGTGGCAAGGAAAAAAAAAAAGGAAGAAAAAAGCGTATGCACAATCCCATGTGTGTCTTACTGTGGTGCCTGCGCCGGTGTTGACTTCAACATCAGTTTTCGTAAGTTCCATTTGCAACTTGTAGCTAAAGATAAAAGATGGAAAAATGTATAGGTCTTCGAGAATGACAGCTCGCAAGAACTCGAAGGTTACGTCACGCTATGCAGCTTAGCAAGAGTGCCAAGAATACATCATTGCTAAGCCAAGGCTATAGCGCAGCGACTTTATGCGCCCTGAGCCGTCCGATTACCGCTGAGCTCTGCATAACCAGGTAGTTGGCTGCAAAATTCGATATCTGGGACGGACAAAGTTCGAGGTTGCAAGTATGCGTCGACTTCGAGAGCAGCCTCTTCCATAGCGGCCTCAAAAGTAGGTAGGCCTGTAGAATCGAATCGACTGCCTCCTCGAGGGCCAACACCAATCTGCAGCGGTAAAGCCAGTGTGACAGTCGAACTCGTACCAGCCAGTGCTGATAACGTCACTGTTATCGACAGAACATACACTCGAGAGCAAATGCAGGAATGAAATGTCGGAATGAATTGCTTCTTGCTTGTAGGCAATTGTACTGGGATTTGTACCTTCGCTCTGTAATAATAAGGGGCGCCTTTGTCGTTGCACCTCTCGCTATTATGGTTGGCGGATGACGTCTGTTGACCATTCGGCGATTGTTCAGAGTCAGAATGGAGCCCTGAATCATATCCAGAATCTCGTCTCTCCTGTGCTGTAAGCTGCTGTGTCCACATAGCGTTTTCCACTGGTGTGGTAGGAAGCGGAATAGAACTGGTGTAAGCTCCCCGTCCTTCATGAGCAAATGACCGAGCCCAGTCTTTTAGGTTAGGGTATTGATTGATCCCACCGGCGCTGTAATAAGTCACCGCAGTAACTTTAGACGTGACGCCCACAATCTTCGGCGGCTGCGATTCATTAGATGTTGGCTCAAACACTAGGTCCAGCTGCGCAGTCGTCGGGGCGACGCAGTGGCCGTCCGGAGTAATCATGGCGGCAGCAGGTTGGTTGGCAGAAACAGTCAAACTTCCTAGCTTCGGGGATATAATCGATTTCCGCAGTCTTTTGGTTTTGGACATAACATACATTTTGTCGTGTTTGGTAATGCTTAGAGGCGCAGCTTCAGCTGTTATCGGTATCACTTTGATGTTTTGTGACACCTCTGTTGTCTTCGCGCCTTTGCCCTCGGTGTCTTCGTGGTATATTCTTGCCCGCACGCAATATATGACACGCGACATATGTGGCGTGAAGTCGTCCTTCTCCCAATCGCCGAGTGAAGGTGGGAGATGCAGGTGTTGCTCTCTCAATGCATCGTTGGGCACGTGGTGGCTGCAGGCGTTCAGTGTGAGATGCTGGGGGATGACGAAATGAAAGGGGATAGTGTAAGTAGTGCCTGCCTCGAAGCATCGTGTCTCCGGGTAATATGAGTCCGGAACGGGCATCGTCAATTTTAGAAAGGTGTGGGAGGTTGCTTGCGGTATGCTGACGGCATCAATGCGAGTCCTGCTGGTCCCGAGAAGCAAGACCTGCACCTTATCAAACCGCACATCGTGAGAAGCGTTCACTTTCACGTGTCCAGATATGGTGGAGGATGTCGAGTAAATTTTGGACTGATAGTGATTATCGATATGAATATCCATGCTGATCTTGGTGGTGTCGTGCCTCTGCGCAGGTTCAAGGACGGCAAGAGCCTGCCTGTTTGGCCACGAACGGGTCGACATTTTTGTGTGTGTCCAAAAGATCCTGCAGGAGCCGATCAACTAGGCGCTGCTGCTGATCAAATACCCAGGTAAGAGGCAAGGAGCTAATGCGGGGTTTGCTAGTGGCTGTTGTTGTGACGGGATGGGGTGGGATGGAATTGGATGTGGAAGGCACCGCTTGTCACTTTCACTGGTGCCGGTGTGCCGTTGTCCCGGTATGCTGTCGTCGCCTGACCATTTATAGACGGATGGACAGACAGACAGTCGAACAGCTAGATCGGCCGGCTCAGAGAATGAATAGACGATGCGCCTTATATGATGATACTAGGATTTAGATTCTTTCTATGTCTGTTATCAGCCCGGACTTTGTTTGCTTGTGTCGACTCTTGGGTTTTAGATGAGTGCTATTTGGTGTGGGAATGAGCTCTGGGGTTTTCTTTTTTCTTATTAATTATGCTTCAGTAAGACTCGGAAGACAGTGTGATGGGTTGTCTCATTGGTATGGTATGGAATTACTGTCACCCTTATCTTAATTGTGGCGGCCCTGTGAGTTATATATCTCAAGCGGTCAGTACCCGTAGGCTGTATGTAGTGTGTACGCCCTTTCATGAGACCAAAGTCTGGTATACCGGATTAACTAAGCAGATTGAGTCATCGTATGGGGAAGGGAATGGCATAGGAGACCCAGATATTAGTAGCAAGGAGTATGTACATGTATGTAAGTATGTAAGTATGTAAGTATGTATGTATGTGGGTGTTGGTAAGGTAGGCAATTGTTCGTGTCCATACAAGTAAGTGTAAGGTAAGTAGGTAGTGTGTGTATGTAGTGTGTAGTGTGACAAAGACTAGACCAGGATCCTGTTGGTTACAAATACAGCATTTCATATCTAGATTTTGGTAGAGCCCTGCGACTGACGCAGGAAGAATGGGGCCAATTCCGCTCTTCGGCTCCTGTCATGGACATGGATGATGATGATGCCTGGCTTGCTGCTTTGCCTGCGTTGCGTCGCGTTGCCTGCCGATCAATCCTGCGATCCTGACGCATTCGGAGCAGGAAATTCTCTGGGTCATCTGAGGCTGGCGGCTATGAAAATTTCACAACGCTTGACCTCTAAAGGTGCGGCCGGAGGGGCGGATACCCACCACTGCCCACCGAATGCCGAACGAGCTGGACGAGCATCTCCGGGCTTTGAAAGTCCCCCCTTNGAAGTCCGAGGTTCCAGATTGTGCTATCTATCTACCTAGCTAAGTAGGCTTAAGACGAGTGGAGCAGAGGCTGGCCATGAGTGGAACAGCACAATCTCCCTGTATAAGCATACGTATGGGTATAAGTTGGTGTTTTACAATAAAGTAATATAGTAGTAGTAGTAGGTCGTCATAGGCATCATTTATCAGCATTATCAAAGAGTACATCTTTTCATCGCTTCGTCAATTGGTAGCGTTCTGCTGACCTTAGTAGAGCAGGCTGGTTGGTTGCACATATGCCTATTTAGTACACCAAAGATTCCATTTGTCGATGACCACCAGCGAGTGCTACTTTGGTTCCCGGTCAAAGGGTTGTATGTTACACCTAACCGACTACGCTAGATCTAGCGTGTATACGCTAGAGCAACTGGCGGACTATAGGAGACATCGCAGGGCGTGTGCATTGATGTTATGACTAACTGGCTAGTAGGAACTAACACTTTGGCAGAACTACGAGTATATAGTTTTGGTCTAGATATTTGAGCTAGGGAAAGGCGCATGTGCTCCTGGGAAAGACAGCTCGTCAGTGCTTGCCCTACAAGTCCATGTTTCTAGCTTTATGACACGCGACCTACCTACTATTATTACACTACTCCGGTCTGCAGAGGGTAGTATTCCTTAACACTAATTTTAGGAATCATCTGTTGTTGCATTGCGAAGGTTGTTATTACATAATGAACATGTATATACCAGATATTATACCTACCTAGGCAGCCGTTGAAGTATCAACCCTCCATCGATGTTACCCTCTTAGACCCTATCGATTCTATTTACCTTAGTAGCCCTGTTGAATGCGAAAGAAGTTCTGCTCTACATATGTAAGTATAAGTAGTAGATATGCATACTACAGGTAAGCATGCTCCTATGCTTCTGCGCGTGGGGGGTACCCACAACGTTTTACCTCCTCTTGACAGTTCGCCAACAGCTTGAGCAATTAGCCTGGGGGAGTCTAGAATTTAGTGAGTTCTATTCTCACGCTATCTGCATTTAGTGTAAAGCCGGTATCGGTCCCCACTCACCTACATTTCTAGTGTATAACTAGTTACTAGCGCAACAACTATGATGTATCTAATTTATCTATAGAACTAACAGCACTTGTATGCGAAGATAGACACGGTTGGTAACAGATTTCCTGTTACGAAATATAAACGTCACCTGTACCGTGGGCTCGGGCCGGTCAAAAATTGTCCTGGATGAAAGATGTGTCCTCCCCTACCTCATCGCTTCCACTGTCCTTTAAACGTTAGGATGAGCTACGAAGGGGGCTCGAATTTTCAGTTTCGTTTCCACGTGTCGAGCTACATATGTACAATTGTGGGAAACAAGACCCCGCCCCACCAACTGCGGTAATCTTTGGTTATGCATCAGCATCAGCTTAATACGAAACACCGAATAGAGGTATAGATTACGAAAGCCCATGACAAATAATACAATCTTTGGATGAGTGGCATATGCATTGCGAGAGAGAGCTTAAGCAATACTATCTCCTTATTACCGTTGGGTCGGTGGTCTAGACATAAAGCCCAAAGAATATTAATCCCAAGAAATATAAAGCATTATGCCTGCACCCAAAGCAACCGCTGCAAATTGTACCAGCGTCTTCCTGAGCTCTAATACCTTGTTTGGACCGGTCTCTAGAAGCTCGGGAATGACAGCAACGGTTCCAACATATAGGAATGTGCCGGCGGTGAATGGGAGTAGGAGATCTCCATATGATAAGCTGGTACCCCAGATACCCCCCGTCATGGTATTAAGGTCTCCGTTAACACCGTTATTGCCTCCGAACTCCTGCACGGCAATACCAATCAAGGTCCCCAGAAGAGCGCCCAGCGCGGTAACAAATTGCGCCCCCATAGCTGCTCGTTTTGAGAAACCAGATTGCACAAGCAGTGCGAAGTCTCCTACCTCATGAGGGATCTCATGAAAGAACACGGCAACCGTTGTTGTTGCGCCGATTGTAGGCGATGCGTAAAAAGAGGCTGACATAGCTAACCCGTCTGTTATATTATGTGTGAAGTCGGCACTAGCATTAGTTAGCCACCGCAAAACAACTGAAAAGAGGGAAAAGAGCGCGCAACGAACATCAGGTTCAGAAAACCTCCTAGTTTAACACTAGGGTTCACCTCTTTCTCTTCATTCTCCTCATTCTTCTTCGCTAGATTATCCTGTTTCGCCGTTTCTTTTCTACGATTTTTGGTCTCCGTACTGGATATCTCTACCGAACTTGATGTGGCTGAGGAACTTGATGGTTCGTGTGAATGGGCGCCGTGGCTATGGTCGTGTCCTGCGCCGCCGGTTGCAATGCGTAGGCCTTTATCCATAGCCACAAATGTCATAAACCCAACCATTATAGCGAGCCCGAGTAGTAGGTTCCGGTTCGGCTCGACAAGGACAAAACGAACGCGTTCGGGAGTATCTTCGCCCAGGAATATTTCAGGTAGAAGGTGGAAAAGTGTATCACCCAGCAGGCCGCCCACAGCAAAAGCGACCATAACCGACAGCGAGGAGGGATCAATATTCGGAGGGCAGAGAGCTAACAAGAAGTTGGGGGGACCAGAAATGTAGAGAGTGGCGAGAAGGGCGTTTACAGCAGGCGAGCCTGGGAAAAGGACAGCGAAGATCTTGGAGGTCAGTGTCGAAGTGTCAGCCGCCGCCGCAAGCTTTGCGGCGTTCAGCTCCTGAACAACAGCGCATGTCTTGAATTACCCTTAGTTTGTGACGTCGTGGGGGATACATATATATGCTCGCGTGCTTACTTGAAGTTCTTCGTCCAACTGTTCCAGGCTCAAGGAACCGAGGGTCGTGACGGGCTTTTCCAGCTGAGAGGCAAGCACCAAACCTGTAAAGAGACAGACAACAACCCAGCTCCTAATGCGGGAATACGCCATGTCTAAAGATATTCCGCTGTCGCCCTCGTCTTTATATATGAGACCAAAAGTTGACTAGTGGGAGCAGATGGAATACGGTTGAAGTCAGGTTTGACAGGAATGATAGCCCGTCGCTTCTTTGGTTTGGCGGAGTCTCCTTGGTAGGATGTACATAACAGTCTAGGGCAGGTCCGCCACCTCAGGTACAGAATATTGGGTATCCTAGCACAGCCGAATAATATCCGATGACTCCTAAACTACCTAGGTACCTACGACTTCGTTTGCTATGTACCTCAGTAGGCAGCCTAAACCAAATAGCTACTTGCTGTATTACGCATTGAAGTAAGAGGTTCAATTGATACAGAAGAAATAAATACTTTGTGTATATAAACCATCTCCTAGCTGTTAGCACAGCCTCTTGGGAGTCTGTGCTGTGCATTGAATTGGTGGCAGCACTACCACCTGGGTACATCCTAGCACGATGATAGGTTCTTTACTTAATAACAACGATACCATACTCGCCAACAACTCAAACTCTGTGAAGTATTCACATGATTGAATCTAAAGGTTCAAGGTAAGCTTAATATAATAAAACATTCCATGTATGACCTGACGCCTTTTGCAACTTATGTACAGAATAGGTACCTAAAAAGATTAAACTTTCAGTGCACTCACTGTAAGTTGCCTATACAGTCCCATACATTAGATCCGCTCTGCTTAGATACCTACCTATACCTACTAAAGTATAGGTATAACCGCCCTTCGGTCAATACTTTAGAATCTACTTTCTTCACCCGTGTGGACGGACAGGCAGATATTCTAGCATCTGTGCTTCGTATTTTGTATCAACCCTAAAATGTCCCTTTTTTCATCTTGTATGTGGCGAGATATTGTTAACAAGTATAACTCATAAGTGCTTGGCTCTGCATCTCCAACTTAACTTGGAGATGTATCCGACAGCAAGACTGATGATATCTATCTACTTATACTCAACCCAGAAGTCTGGTAGAGGATAGTCGGAACCCGAAAAAAAAAATCATGGGGTAGCTGGTAGCTACCCCGCAGAAGTGCATGGTTCGAGATTACTCCAAGTTATACCCCAGTCGTTTTCCCCGAGAATACTCGCCAAGATGCCTAGGCTTCTCCAGAAACGATCACAAAGAGGCCGATGAGATCCATGTATTCGGCCCGAGAGAGCAACCAAACGCGTGAGGTACGGAGATTCCCTCGGAATATCGCCCATAAAAATCACCATCTCAGCTTCATAGCATGCTTGCTGAGAGCGCTAACCACGCAGCCGTCTGGAAAGCGCCGAGCGCTTGACGCTGGGCACCCCAGAAGCGATCAAGGCTATACTGGTAGGGCCTAGGCGAGTGAAATTCGGAAGGTAGAAGAGACCGTGCGGAGCTGCCTCGAGCATATAAAAATGCTATGCACGTCCCGCCAGAAGCCCTGACCCGAGGGTTGACTTGGACTCTATCCCTCACTCACTTCGTCAAGGAATCGTGTCTAGTCGAGTCAAACCAAGTCAAGATGGGGATCCTCTCGACGAAGACAATTGCGCAGGTCTCTATGCTTGCTGCCTGCAGCATAGCGAATGCAGGCACCCTACCCCAGGCCAAGGGTCTGGACGCCTTTGTTGAGAAACAACGAACCATCTCTCTTCAGGGTGTCCTAAACAACATCGGTCCTGATGGTTCTCTTGTTCCGGGTGCAGGAGCCGGTGTCATTGTGGCCAGCCCTTCCACCGTGAACCCGAATTGTGAGTTTGTTCCCAACTTGATCGACTGGTTTCCTGATCTAATAAGAGGGTAGACTTCTATACTTGGTCTCGTGATGCGGCTTTGACGATGAAAATGATTGTTGACGAGTTCATGCTCGGCAAGAAGCAACTTAAATCTTATATTGAGGATTACATCCACGCTCAAGCAGTTCTTCAGTACGTGACCCCTAGTCCAGTCCTCTATCATCTACAGACCCTTTTGATCTTGCCCCTTGAAACTGTGAGGGCACTTTGTTAGATGTTAGATGTAGTAGTTACTGACACCTATTCTCTTTTAGAACGGTTACCAACCCATCTGGAACATTTCTTCCTAGTGGGCTTGGCCTCGGCGAGCCGAAGTATAACGTGGATCTCACACGATTTAATGGAGCTTGGGGACGCCCCCAAAGAGATGGTCCAGCTCTCCGCGCCATTGCCTTGATCACATATAGCAAGTGGCTTATATCCAATGGGCAAAAACAGAAAGCAAAAACGGTAGTATGGCCAATCATTTCGAATGACCTGTCGTATGTTGGTCAGTACTGGTAGGTTCTGCTTGCCCCTCTAAGCTTACAGGCTAGATTCTATGTGCCTAACATGGTCCAAGGAATTCCACCGGGTTTGATCTCTGGGAAGAAGTGCAGGGCTCTAGCTTCTTCGCTACCCAGAACCAATTCCGCTCTCTCGTCGAGGGTGGCGCGCTTGCGAAAACCCTTGGTGTTCAATGCACTGGCTGTGATCAGGCTCCTCAGGTGGCCTGCTTCCTAAACGAAGCATACTGGAATGGCCAATATTTCGTCGCCAATATCAACAGCAATGATGGCCGTACTGGCAAAGATGCAAACACAGTGCTTGGCTCAATTTCCGCATTCGATCTGAATGCTAAGTGTGACGACGCCAGCATCCAGCCTTGCAATAGCCGAGCCCTGTCGAACTTCAAGGCCTTTGTCGACCCTTTCCGCGACTCAACCGCGTATCCTATCAATAAAGGCATACCCAAATCACAGGGTATTGCCCTTGGTCGCTACACCGAGGACGTGTATTATAACGGAGGCCTATGGTTCGTGAGCTAGTCATTGAGATACGGTAACTTTCTAACATGTTATGATAGGTATCTTATTACCGCCGCGGCAGCCGAATACCTCTACGATGCGGTTGCGCAGTGGGAGATTCAGGGATCACTAACCATCGATAAGACCTCTCTAGCTTTCTTCCAAGACATTTACCCAGCAGCAAAAGCGAAGACCTACACACCGAAAGGCAAGAACGCCGAGTTCCCTCTTATCCTCAAGGCTGTGACCAACTATGCCGAGAGCTTTGTGACAGTGCTTCAGAAGTACATTCCGGCGGATGGTTCGATGACGGAGCAATTCAACAGAACCTCGCCGTTTAACCCAACCTCAGCGGCTAACCTGACATGGTCCTACGCCGCTTTCATCTCTATGGCCGAGCGACGAGCTAAGCAATACCCTCCAAGCTGGATTTCAGGCAAGCAATCCACCACGCTGCCAAAGACATGCTCAACCGGCGCAACCAAGGGCGTCTACGCGCCCGCCACCGCCGCCGGTGCCCCCAACATTACCACGTCGTGTACATCCAACGTGCGCTTTGAGGTTAATGCTACAACATACTACGGCGAGAACATTCTGGTCGCTGGTAACACGACCGATCTTGGCTCCTGGGATATCAATAACGCCTGGCCCCTGGACGCCTCGGGCTACACGGCCGAAAGACCTCTGTGGTCTGCCACGGTCGCCCTCACGGCTGGCCAAGCTATCAACTATGCGTACGTTCGAACGGAGGATTGTAGCCAGGCTCCGATCTGGGAGTCAGCTACCGCGAACCGCACACTCGTTATCCCACCTTGCGACCCTAATGCGGACCCCGATGCTGTCATTCTAGTTACGAATGATGCTTGGACAGGGCCAACAGGTACTAGCGGCGGTTGCTAGCGATAAACTGATGTTGCATGAAGACTATAGTATATATATAAATCTATATATAATTGATGTGTTCTCTGTTGAAATAGCAAAGAAGTATCCGAATAGCCCCCTGCCTCTTTATTTCCATTATGCTGTTTGAGGTCTCGAAGTCTCTAGACTCTCTTCTCATCTATGATACGACAGTAGACTACGCCCTTTTCATCGGTCTGTGGTCGTACTTAGGAAGCCTAGGCGGTTATCTGTCGAACAGGGTGTTTACCACCAACACCATCCCGTTCGTTACAAGATAAGCACTTATCTTTGCTCAGATATCTAGATTCAGTCGTTCATGGCGTACGACTTACTGGCACACCAAACAGCGGCCTGCAACGGTTAGTCAATATTGCCGAGACCTCTTCTATAGCTTGCCTCAGGACTGCAACCTCAAGGACTCCATGCTTCTCCAACGTGGCGCGCTTTGATAGGGTAAAACCTGCAATGCTGACAACGAACGGCAGATCTAGATAGCGTCATAACGCCCTAGACCGAGCTATTGCTAATCTAACCCCTCCGATTTCGAGGCATAACTCATATCATAGGGTGTCACTGCGATACGCACGTAGCGAATAGGCCTTCCATGGTGTTATCACTTACTCCCCAAGCAGATAGTTGCTAAAAATGCAGTCTACCGTTTAATCATTGAGGTTCTAGATATAAGTTGATATAATTATCCAGAGGTTAGTCGAGGCGGACATAGGCTATTCATGTTTTTCGAGGCCTCCTAAGCATGTCCGTCACCTATTTATTCACTATTTGGGACCTCGCTTTACAGTTTATGAAAACGAATTTATAGAATAAGGCTTCAGATCGTTGCCAATAATCTCGGAATATGTTCTCGCTGCCAGGGGCTATGTCGGCTGTGGTTATCGCTCTAACGGTTAGTGTTGTTGCCGCGCTGGTCCGGATTTACTCGGATCCCCTGAAACACATTCCCGGGCCAACCATCGCCCGGTTCACACCATTATGGCTCTGGTACATCAGCTGGAAGGGTGTTGAGTGTACGGAAATTGATGCCCTGCACAAGAAATACGGCCCGGTAGTCCGCGTCGCACCCAATGAAGTCGACATCTCCGATGGCAGAGCCGGCCGTCTAATCTATGTAAAGAATGGGGGCTACTTGAAAAGCCCCGTTTATCGGAATGTCGATATTAATGGCTTTATGACTATCTTCACCACCGCCGACCCGGCATACAGGGCCCCGAGAGCTAAGGCGGTGGCGCCGCTCTTCGCCAACCAACAGGTCATTCAGACTCGGGAACAGGCACAGCAAATCACTGCACGAATGATAGCCGAGTTAGAGAGACGGAAGGCTGAGTCCGCTGGTCACCCGGTCGATGTTTTGAACCTATTCCGTGCCATGTCCCTTGATACCATGTCATTCTGTCTCCTCGGAGAGCCACTCAACAGTATTGACAGGGAAAGATTTCCCGCAACAGATTTTGTTGACGCGGTCGCGTCCGCGGGTCGTTTCTTCATTCTGCCTGGCTGGTTGTTTCCCACGGTCGAATACTTAGCTCGTATTGTTCACAAAAATAGACATGCGATTGCCGCGAGTACTCAGCACGCCCAGGACTTCGTGACTCGCGTCGTGGATAGGAGTATTTCAGAGGAGAAATATGTAGCCCGGACTTATCAAGGTCGGCTATTAAGCATCGGAATATCACGTGAAGAGACTATAGTGCAAGTACTGGATATTCTATTTGCGGGAACGGACGGTGGCGGGACGGTGTTGTCGCTATTAGCGAGGCTATTAGCAGACCATCCCCAAAAGTAAGTACATAGGAGAACACAAATATAGATATAACTATAGTTAGGCTAACACGGGTTGACTCAGATATGAAAGACTCCGCGAGGAAGTCATGAATAACTCTACTCTCGATGCCCAAGCTCTACCATATCTATCATCGGTGGTCAAAGAAAGTATGCGCCTGGCTATGGCAAATCCTACTCGTTTACCACGAATTGTACCCCCAGGCGGCATGCGTGTTGATGGTCTGCCGTTCATCCCGGCGGGCACAAGTGTCGGCATTAGCGCGTATAGCCTTCACCTCAACAGCGAAGTATTCCCGGACCCGCGCGCCTTCTCGCCCGAACGATGGCTGAAGCCCTCGGAGGCGATGTTGCGAGACAGCGCCTACTTCGGGCAAGGATCGCGACAGTGTATTGGCCGAAACTTCGCCTGGGCAACACTGTGCTGGGGAGCCGAGGGCCTGGTCCGAAGTGACGTGCTCAGGGGCGCAAGATCAGTGAAGCCTGATGTTGGGAATCATCAATGGTTCAACTCTGTTTCGCCGGACGGCAAACATGAGCTGATTTGGGAAGACTAGGAAATGTATACGACCAAAGAAACGTTTCTCATATCTAATATGTTCAGGGTTCTCGGGAAAATGCATGCGATTTTGAAGCCGGGCTATTTATTATTTCAATCTACGAAGATAATATATAAAACACAATACCTAGTCTTAACACTCAAACTTTTCCTCACAACCGGACAGCATAACATCCTTTTTACTCAAACACCAAATCCTCAGGCTGCACACCACCACTCATAAGAGCGATCATCCTCTCCGCGCCGCCCTCCTGGAACTGCAGACGCATAGCCGCCTCCGTCTTAGCAGCCTCCTTACCCGACCTCTCAAACATGCCCTTCTCATATGCCTGCAACATATGAGCTAAACC
>JAPESX010000773.1:0-14359 GCA_029590615.1 Nemania bipapillata
CCGCTGCTCGCGCGCAGCGTCCTCATGACTTTCTGGGCGTCGGGGAAGACGGGGTGGGACGACTGCTTTGACCAGCCCTACCTTTTCCTCACATGAGCATAAGTGGCCGTGCTAGGCTTACTTGAGTACTCTTCGGTCCTATCCGTAGAGACAAAAACTCCCTAATCTAGTGTTTATTTACCTGGCTACACATGCAAAGGAATAGCTCTCGGTTTGAAAAAGATACCAAGCTTAGAACCTGTTCGCCCTTTCACTCTAAGATAATATGTCTATGTAGATTCAGGCGCAATATAGCACTAGCCATGATACTTAGCGATAGGGCTACGTGTGGCGATTACGTAGACCTGTATACTATTATTGATCTATAAGTTATGCCTCGGTCCTAGATATAGAGCCCATGCGAAAGTCGAGAATCTCGTGAGTGAGGTATCACCATCTAACCCTCGGTGCGTATCTAACTTAGGTCTTAACCCAATACCCGCTAGTCGAATCGGCCTCTATAGAGCCAGTTCCTACCAAGCACATAAACCGGATGAATACGTATTACATCGAGGACGAACGGTATAGAGAGCCCGCCATTTATCGGTCAAAGGTGTCGGTAAAGGCCAGAGAACGATGAAGCTTAGGTCTCACCGCTACCTTAGTGATCGATGAATCGTACCACGACCGGTACTTGGTGCCAGCATCACAAATTGCGATACGGTAAAGTCGACTTGTGATTTAGGCTTGACTGGGCTGAAGAAGCTAGTGGGCTAGGCATAGGGAATGCAGCATCATATTCTAGGATGACAATAGCCGGCCATGCCCACGCTCCGCCTAAGTATCACGACAAAGCCTAGTTGAACCTATAGGTGTAGGCGCAACCGTTTCTTTTGTCGGTCCGGTTCTACTTGCTCCGGCGGGTCTGTATCTGCTGTTGTGAGTAAGAAGAAAAGAGAGGTTAAGAAAGCTGTAGTAGCAGGGTTGAATGATTTGGAATTGGTCGGGTTACATGTGTAGGGTAGAGTGTCTGCCTACTTATATGTATTGTATTTGTCTACCTACTCGGAACGTCCCGGTCCTAACCCGCGGGAAAAACGGGAAAAGCTGGCCCCTCCCACCTTCAGTTGTACATTATATACTCTAGACCAAATACTATCTAGGATAGGTAACCATACAAAAGACGAACAAAGCTTATTGGGAAATCCCCGGAGAACTAAGAGGAATGCCGATCCAAAGTGCATGTTACAGTACATAGCACATACTGTGGTAGTAGCTAGGCCAAGAGGCTGATTAGCTATACGTGGTTCTCACGAAGATAGCTTGGTACGACGACACGTCAACAATCAAGATGCAAATACTTCGTCTACCCGGTATGATACATTCCATAGTCGAAACGCTCACGACCACTATTTTAAATAAATGCCAAGCAATTGCTAGCGCCCCGGTCTCGACCTACTGATCACCAGAATTATCCTCTAAATGCCCGTGACAGTCTTGCACATCGAAAAACCCAGTCTTAAGTGTGCGTCTTTGTGGAGTATGACGTGATTGTATTTTGAAGTGAAGATATCTATATAGGTAATGAAAGACCTACGCTCGCCTATGGCTTTCTGCTATCTGGAGCACTGCTTGGCGGATGCTGACTTGGATAGGTACCCATCCATCTAATTCTAGACAGACCCGATAGTTATCACTCCAATCCACCGAGATGATACAGAGGTATTGGCATATAGTGCAGCCAAGATCTTGGGTGAGGTCTCATTCCCAATCTGTCGATCTCGTCCCATGTCATCCCAGAAGAAGAGTTTTTATTTTCTTGTGAGCTGTGAGACCGTACGTCTTGGCATGGCTGTTCTACGGATACAGACACAAGCACACATTGTCTCAACCCTCAACGAAGTCGACAAAAAATTTGGCGGTCTACACCCGTGTCGTCGCCCCGTTCTACACACGCTCGACGATTCAGGACATTGTAATTCAGCTTAAGCATCACCTAGTCTACCTAACTAGGTAGTCTAGACACAAGCGCGCGTAGAGGGCAGTATATGTACAAATATAGGTAGTATCCCCCGCAATAGGCTAAAACAACATGCTCTATGTATGTATGCATCTGAACGGAGTACATGTCAAATGCCGGGACGAATAGAGGGTTCTAGCGCAGGGGGAATTGAGGTCTGCCTACAGATACAGCGTCTATCTAGTCTGGATATGTATGTAGACTTATATACCTAGCACGACTCTTGGCCAAGGTAGGTATTTGGAATTCAGAGTGGAGGATTTGATTTGGTTGACTGGGCTGCGCCACGGGTTGTCAACGACTAGCTCGTGCGTGCGTCTGTCTAAAACTATCAATCTAGCAACCTACTCGTAGGCTGCATCATAAACGACACATCGTCGGAATAACAGCCAATTATGTATATATAAGTGCGCATTCAGGGTCATCACGAACAATCGTTCTTGTAGACAAGGAGGAAGCAATTGCGCTGTTTGCAAGACATTGTTTGTCACATACCATACGTCACAATCGCGTTCCGGCCGGAACAATTCCCTTGTTCGCATCCAACTCAGGCCATATCGCCGGACTATATATGACCTTCATCAATCCTCCTTCTCGGGACTCGATCTAAACTTGAGACCTTAGAACCATTAGCACTACCGCTACCACTACTTTCCCTACAGCAAGCATATATACATAATACCGTCACTTCCTCTATCACTCTTATACTTGACAATACCCAAACCCATAACTCCAATCACCATGATCCTCGCTGCTATCTTACCCGCCGTCACGGCCATCGTCATGTCGTTCACGCGATTTGCCGATGCCGGATTGGCCATAATGCCATGCGCCACGACGGCAGATGAGCCCAATTTCATCATTTCGGATTTCACGGGCGGTATGAGCAAATACACGGGCGGCGAGTCCTTCGCATTCTACCTCAACACCACCTACAACGACTACCACAGCGGATGCAGCGGGTCGATCAACAAAGGCGCCGCCGACAACGGTCTGCAGTGGTGCTCGACCCGGATCCCCGGCTGGAATGTTTCCTATGTCATGACCAGCAACCATGAGGTGCTTATCAACCACGACTTTCTCTGCAGCAAGGAGGACGGCGCCGTCGTCAGCGCGCACGCAGAGGGCGCCACGCGCTTGCACGTTAGCTCGGCAACGAACGGGAAGCTTAGCATGAAACCCGCAAGTCAGACGTTTCCCGCCTCAGTGACACTATACTAGGTCGGACTGAGTGGAAGTTTAAGACGGTGCTTGGCCGTGACGTGACCATGGCAGACAGACCAGCGCTTTAGATAGAGCAAATTACTATTCTTTTGATACCCCATAAAATTGAATCCCTAGAGTACCCATGAATGAACGAATGCCCTGTAAATTTGTAGATAGATTAGTAGCAGTGAGTTCTTTTGAGATGAACTGGTCCAGCACAATGCAGCATGTTTCTATCTAGGTAATCCAGATAGTTAGTCTAGGTACCTCAACTGGGTGGGGAGAATCTCGAGTGGCGGTTTAGACCCCCCACACCGCCGCCGCAACAGGCCTATTTGTAGCGCATATTGTATGCTGTACAACAATGAGTACAAACAACCACCAGACCCAATATAACCTATGATCGACTGTGCATATGCATGCGATGCTCCTAACACAGACATAGCAGAAATGCAGTAGAGACGGGTATCGGTAATGGCGTCGGTCCTGAAAAGAAATATATATTTCGGCGAATTTTAGATTATACCGCTACCTCACATAGAAGAGCCAGCACTAATCATAGCTTTGCAGTGCCTTAGCTAGCGGAAAAGGGTGTCCGTCGTCCACCTATTCCACACGCACTATAGATTCTGTAGATTAACCATAGCTCGCAAGATATATTAACAGATAAATCATCATATAATACTCTTTCCTTTTACTGTTGAGCATTGTGACTTACAAATAAATAAATATTGGCACTAGAGATACCAGGATTTCAGGATCACAATTAAAGCCAAACACAACAGTTAAAGCCTGACGGTTCGTTGCATAAGTGAGTAGATCACTCTTCAACCTATATCTCTGAAAACATCATATCATTGCAACATATTTCAAATCCTATTGCGGTAGTATAGGGTTATAACGTTCGGGCTAAAAACTCTCAAGATANTTTTTAATTCGCTCTCATTTGAAAAAAAAAAACAGTAATTCCAAAGCAGACTGAATGGTATACCTACAAGGCACTTCGAGATACGTTATTTGGCAGGCGAATCTTCCCGATCTGCAGTCGTCAAGCCTCTTGAGCCTCTCTAGGGGAAATTGGAGTATTTTTGAATAGTTTGACACTCACCTAAATCCTGGAATGACGCTAAGCCACCGGGGCCGTCCAGATCTTGTCTCTGCTTTCTCCTCCGCCGTACTGGTCTCTTCATTTTTACCTACCTCTTCAGGGACCGTCTCGCCTAGGCCTCGGAATCGAGCTACCGAATGTTTAAGGACCCTGGCCTCAGGGGTGAGCCCGAGCTCGACGAGTAGATCGAAGACATCATACCAGGTTCCGTCGACTTCCGCCACGGTACAATCTAAGATGACTTTCCAGAGCTCATCAAGATCGGCCTCGGTAGCAAACTCGCAGAGCCGAACGACAACCTTTCCGTGGGCAACAACCTCGTCGGGGTCCATGGTCGCCGCCATCTGCCTGAACTCTATCGTACGCTTGGGCTGGGAGTCGAGGTCAAGCGTTCCCCGGCTCCTTGTCAGCCGCTTATACTGATCGAGCGTGTAGTTCAGGAAGCTATAGGCTGGCCGGTCCCCTGGGTCGTGGGTACTGAGGTTGGCGACCGTAGGGGCATTTAGGCACCGTAGAATCTCACGTGCGGCGTAAGGGATCTCAAGGGGCTGTGGATTAGGCTCGTCGGCGCTCCCAAAGTCGTCTGGGTCCACCTCATAGCCGATTTCGAGGAATGTTTCAGGGTTGAACGTGTACCCTGTGAGCTGCCCACGTCGGAAGGGGACAACAAGACCCTCCGTGCGCTGGAAGGTCGGCCGACTAACCGGCTCGGGCCGGGGCCGAGCGCGAGGAAACTCCGGCGCTTCTTCGACGTACTCGGCACCGAGATACTGTGAAATCACTGCTGCAGGTAAGCCATGTGCGACGCGGGAGTAGAGCCTATTGCTCAAACAGAAATCGTTGTCTCGCCTATGCTCCGGATGCAACTGGACAATAATAGGATCAACCGCGACCAGAAATGCGGCTATGCGTCTTAGCGCACCAAACGGGATGTATTTCTTACCATGACCGTAGTGCACATGCATCCCTGCATTCCTTGGGGTGACGATCCAGTACTCCTCACGGAGAGCTTCCACAACACGTCGGATCTCTTCCCAGGAATCCTCCGTCGCCCATAAGGGTGGCGATGCCACTTCAATCGGCTTCCAGTCATACTCACTCATGTGCTCCTGGTTTTCCGTATCCCCTGGACGAAGAGAAACCGTCGCGTCGCTGCCCACGGTCCAATCCTGGTATCTTCGCAAGTGTAGCAAGTCTCCGTCGACTTCGCCACCTACGCTCACGGCTGTTGCTATTTGTTTCTCCTCGTCAGGCCCGAAGATGCGGGTACCACGGTGCTGTGCGACAACCCTCGCAATTGTCTCACGAATTCTGCTCTGCGTAGCTTCGCCACGCTGTTGGAAGTCGCTTGGAAAAATAAGGGGGGCGCCATTGGTACTTTGGACCATTGTTGGTATATTCAACTGTTGACCTGGTGTTGCAATCGCGACGAGGAATTCAAGTTCCACGCCGATGCTTGACTTTACATCATCCGTTCCCTGTATTGAGTCCTTGGGCTTTGGGGGGGAAAACATTGCTAGGAAATCTGTATTCTATATAATAGATTATTACGCTTCCTCTAGGAATAAATTCTCCATTCAATTTCGAAAAGTGATAGTATCAGTGTTTGTAGGAAAGCTGCAAGTATGGTGTTGTGGTATGGCGCTTGAATTTTGGTCTGTGAGCGTAATTCTTTGTACCTCCCGTGGACCTCAGAATAAAGGACTTGTTGTATAGGGCAACGAAAACAATCACATTATCCGGGACGAGGTTTCCTTTGAGGGAAAGCCATCCCTAGAATGAGACCAGAAGTGTCGGCCTGCCCGAAGAACAAATGAACCGACACCTTCGCAACAAACAAAGTAATGTCACGAGGATAGTGCTCAAGAGGAATAACTTCATAGTCTTCTATAGAGGCTTTTAAGACGAATGTCACTAATTCCTTGGATGGACGTAAATAAGAGCTAGGATCTGAAGGATATATGGTTATGTCGTTGGATGTCTCTATATTTAAGGCTCTTATAACAAGGTTTGCTCGAGAAATAATCACGGGGTTCAAAACCCGCCGGCTTAGTATTAACTGGTTTGAATTCCCGGCCACCATTTACTAAAAGTTCGAACAATAGTTCCGACGTATGCCTCTATTCATTGTAGGAATCATTACCTAGTTAGACTTTATCGGAAGAGCTTACTGCGAGCAAGGAGATACATGTTCTTTTCGCACTTACCACAGCGATAACAATATTCTTATGAATTCGGTGGCTGTCGTCTACACTTAAAAAAGGGGTAACTGTAAAGAAAAGGACGGTTATTGCGATGTTTGGTAAACGCTAGATTACTTAGCAAGCTATGTGGTTACAGGCATCTAACCAGTTTCTATTTGCGAATACAAGCCATCGGCCCAATCCAAGTCCTAGCCTTTCCCATCCGTTCCCCCTCTATATGTAACCCCCCCCTATCGCCACTGGATCGCCCTTCTCTCAGGGTACTCTAGAAGGCGTCGATCGCTCACGGTGACGATCTCGTGACGTCGGGGGGAGTCAAACCGCAGCGTGACGCAGTCGGAGCAGTAGCCGTCGTAGGAGCGGGAGCATCGGCGGGAGCAGCCGCGACACTCAAGGTAGTGTGAACGGTCGTCGCGATGCTTCTCGATCCACATGGTCGAGCCGGGCGCATTGTAGATGACCGTGTTCGACCGGCTGCTGCTGCTACGGTCGCGGTCCTCCAACGACCGCTCGTCAATGATAAGCTTCCCCTCGTTGATGATGCACTGAGTTGGTCGATGACTATGTCGTAGTTCGCGCGTTATATGATGAGCTATTTCGTAACCGTCCTTAGAGTGGTGACGGTCCTTGTAATAATAGGAGGGCATGGCAAAAGGTTGGGCAGATGTGCCGGTATGCTTTGAAACTTGGAAAGAGTGCGGGATAAGCAGATCAGCCGGGGTCGGGCGACGGCTTTGTGGTAGTAAAAATGATATATCTCTCTTTCGTTCTTCCTCGTCGGATCTCTTCTGTGTGATTCGACTGATATTATATGTAACTAGGTATCGATTCCGATAGATCTAGGTGTGTGGTATAGGGCTGGAGAGTAGTAGGTCGGAGTTCTTAAGACCGAAGAGGTTTGGATGTCCGTCTAGATGATATCCCTATATATGTGGGCAAAGCTGAGGTAACGGCTCCGGCATGAAGCTCTCGGCCTAGCGCTGAGCTGAGGGAACCTAGATGGTGGCATTCATGCATGTCACATAGTAGCCGGGCGAGAGGCGTTCGTGCGCCTCCCTCCAAGTTATTGTTTTAGCGTGAAAAAGTACACAATGAGGCTCATCAGTCAGACGCGGCCTATACCATACGGCACACGCGTATATAATCATGGACCTTATGTCATGACACGTCGATTATGACTGTCCGGCAGCCACTCATACCAAGCCTTGGCAGAATGGAAGCCTAACAATGTCATACGAAACACAACGTGTTCCGTCGATTTTGATCTTGTTCTTATCACACTCAATAGACACGTGGTCAAAGTCTTTTCGACTAAGTAGAGACGCATCAGTCTCTGTCCTCTGCCGATGATGGACGACGGATGATGGGACAAGACCGCTAGACCATCTATCTACAGCCTGTCTGGCTTTCGGTGGGCGGGATTTCCCCCGCCCGCTTGCTCGCTAATTCGGACCTGATGCCTCGCCAGATGAAAAAAGAATTGCTGATTTTCAACTGCCTGGATATGTCAGCTTTGTTTCTATTAACGTTCGATCCCTTCAGAGTGTCCAGGGTCGCTTCGCTGATTTGCTACCAGCACCGTGTGCTTCTATACCTATAGGCTTATCTCATAGGCGTCTAGGCACTGAGTCATAACTAGACTGGGATGCCTGTTGATTTTCGTGGAGGCAAAGGAAATGCCGAATAACTATCAGGCGATCTACCTACGAGGCCCGTGTTTATTTTGTAATTAAAAAACCGTACCTATTCCATCAGAAAGTGTCCCAAAGGCAGTAGTAGGTCGATAAAGTGAAATAAACTGACGGTGGGGACAATGGGGCTATATAAGTTCGCTGCCCTAGGTATAGGGAGGTCTATTAAAACATAGCCCGCCAATTTATATTTTATTTTTCAAATYTAACCTACTTTTTTATTTAGGTAATAAAAGTATATATAATATGCTTATACGTAAAGTATAAATATTATATTAAACTATAAACTTATAAAATAYTARGTTTTARTTTTACTAAAGTATTTATTATATACTRGTTATTAAYTTAAAATATTACGTAAAAATATYTAGTAGTTATTTTAGTGCTTTTATTTAYTTAAGCTTTATYAGCGTAAATATTAGAAATAAAATAAAAAAAATAAAATAAATTAATTAAAATAAAAATTATCTTATTAATTTTATCTCGGTAAAATATCTAGCTATAAATATTATATGTTGTCGTGTTGTTGGGTTCTAAAGTAGGAGTGTTTATTACACCCCTCTTAAGGTGTGAAATTTTCATCCGGACCTACTTCTGGCCGGGATTATGCGACGACTCGTAAATAAATAATATGGAGATTATATCGGCGTTTACTCCACAAATCTCCGTAAACTCTTCAGTCAGTACTGTATAACCCCGACTGAAAATCTCACTGCATAACTGGATCTTACCTCTAGCCAGTTGGCAGATAAGCAGTCCAGCACGTACCATCGGAATAATAATCTCAGGGCTGGACACGAAGAGGAGTAGTCTATTTTTTAATTGTCCGATTACAGCAGCTCAGTCATGAGGGGCAGTAAGACATCGCCTACAGAATACACGTGGGATACTTCTAGAAGATCAGCGCAGAGGCGCGTTAAGTAGGTCAAAAGAGGCTAGGACGTCTAAAATAGGCTAATATGTTTTTAGCTTGGCGCTTTTAAGCTCTTCAATTGGGCTAGAAACCTAGTCTAGCTTTACCTCTCTTTGTTATCAAAACGTGTCTGACCTAAGTAGTAGATCAGAAATGGTCTCCAACTCGATATCAAGAACGGCATACATAATTGAATCACTGCAATATGAATAATAGGGCCCTAGGGTTAGTGAAGTCCCTTTTTAAGCAGCTGTGATGCTATTTTTGCTACTGGAAACCCAGCTGTCTCGGGTTTTTGGTCCGTGGGTTAAGTCTGATGCAAGCCCCTCCACCAGATTCTAATACATACAGATCAATTAGATAAATGTGTTCGATTAACATATGGCGACAGATGGCTATTTCAAGCCCTAGTCATTACTCTAGCTAGAATAGGCATTATAAATCCCACATAAGCCTAAAGCATCAAGAAACGAGGTCCCTACCTGCCACCCGTCTCCCAATGCAAGATCTAATACTGGATAACTCACGGTATACTAGGCTCTATGTACCTTGCACAGGTAATTTCTTCTGGCCTCCTCAGAAGCCAAGTGTATCCAAGTTAATGCTCAAATGACCTTTGAAAGCTAGTCACGCGCCCTCGACAGCCATCATATGTTGAATGAGCAGAAAGTGACACGGAAACGTTGGATTTACATCTGTTTATTGCCGTTGATAAACCGAATTCTCACCGGCTGGCCAATCCCTGCTGGTACGACTATATATATCACACCACATGCTGACAATTGCTATGAGGTAATGGCGGCGTTGTTGATACGGAGGACAAGAGACTTTCGGGATGCGTGTGACGCTACCCAAATTTCGGCGTCAGGTGAGTCTCCTAAGCTGGCGTAAGCTGTTTACCAGAGGGATTGACACAATCTAGGGCAGACTCATCTCAGTCGACATCTGTTCTTTCACATGCGGTGCTGAACCCAGGGCTCGGCGATAGCACGATTACACGGCTTCTGATGTATATTATTCTAGGAGCTCCTGTATCCTCTGCTAGTGCCAGTCTGTACTGCATCTCACCTAGGGAAAATCTCCTTCGTTACGCAATGTTATGTACTAGGACAACCACTGTTGTACGGGCAAGCAGCTCTAGGTCCCGCTATCAATCCCTCCGCCCCCTCTAAGGAATAAGATATAACAAGCAGACGCAAGGAAGCAATTCTGTATGACGGTAACTATCGATGGCAGGCAACTCGAAGCGATAAACTAACCACTAGGAAGCTAGTTCATGAACTAGTTGTAGACTAAGTCAGCTGTTGTCACCTAGCAAACCTGTGAGATGCATGGTCAGATTTTTATTCGAGGATACCTTGCAAATGACGATGTAATCTCTAAAAATAAAATCGCCTCAAACGCTACCCCGCCTAATGTGCTTATAGTAACCTGCTTGGCAATGTGGCCCGTACTCTGAAGATGTGTATTGAACGCGTCTCGAGTGCTTCTAGGCCCGTCTTGGAGTAAATAGTATGAACATGTAAACCTAGGCTGGGTGGCTACTCGAAACCACTGAATCCTAGTACCTACCATAGCATGGAGTCAATGAAATATAAAATTAAAGGAATTCTGGAAAGTGTCACAGCATATTGTTGGAAACTCCAAGAACCCCGTGTAGCGCCGTCATCCCAGTTTGTATAATGCACAGGCTTTTGGAATAAATCAAGAGATATTAGTACTGTTGCTATGAGCAAATGAACGCAAAGAGCTATTGTTTATAGCCACCAAAATAATGAAGTAGTACCACCTAATTCCGTGTGGCCATTTCCCCAAAGCCCATATCCCCAAAGCCCATATTTCCAAAGCCCAATCCCCCTAACTAAGTAAAGACCCAAACACCAAATCCTTACCGTGTGCTTTTCCAGGTTATGCCATACGCCTTCATGGGGATCTTTGAGTAACAACCTACCTGTTTCCCGTTTGTTTCCCGGTTACCTTACCAATCCTTTCCTGTGTTCGTTACCTCGTTATTCATTATTACCCCCGTGTCTTTCTTGCCAGTATCGATTGTTCATGGGTCGTCCTCGGCGATCTCGGCGAAGAATTTGTCGCAGTCGAAAAACTCAGAATCATTGAAATCAAAATCATCACCATCTCCGTTATCAGGCTTAATCTCCTCCACGGCTGGTGTCTGGGGCAGTGCTGGTGGCACCTCGGGCATCGCCCTCCGTAGTCTCCTCCTCCTTTCCTCTCGTTCGGCGCGTCGGCGAGCGATTTTCACCACGTCTGGCTTGTAGTTTGCGTTGGGATTCTGCCGTAGGTATTCGAGGGCGAGTTGATCGGCCCGCTCGTTGTAGCGATCCTTCACTTCCAAAGGCAAGTTGGCCCATTCCTTAGCGATCAGGGTAGCTAGAAATGAAGTCAGTATATGGGCAGAACACGCACGACATAGCTTAGAAAAGCTGTCTCCTTACAAATTTTGCTGTGCGGTACGCCGGGGTTGGCGGCAGCTACAGCAGAATGTCGTTCCTGTCGGTACAGAATCCAGCCGTTTGGGGGTCGCTTAACCTTATTATCATCTTTTTTGGTCCTTCTACTCCTCCTAACCACGGCCTCAGCTAACTCAACTGTCTGCGTCTCCAAGTGAGGGGTCGAGGGATTCTACCCCTCTTCAGCCCAGACTTGGGAGTAGTGATCAGTGCTTAGCTTTTGCTCGCGCTTTACAGATTGCCTCGAAAGGCTCATTGAGGTTGGGACCTGAGGAGTAGGGGGCGGTCCCATAAGCCCCAGGGGATATCCACTGCTGCCCATCGTTGACTGTCGAGGAACAGATAGCTGTTGTGTCATAGGTTGATATGTAGGGGTGGTGGGCGAAATGGCATTAAACCCTGAAGATGGGGTCCCGAGTGGGGTCCCGAGCGGCCTGGTTGAAGCCTGGAAATCCCAATTGAAAAACGGAGGTACGGCATGAGTGCTGGGTGTCTGGTAATTAACTGCATTCATGGGTTGTTGAGTGTATAGAGGCAATTGTAGCGGTAGGCTGCCTGGCAATAATGGCTTGAACTGGGTAGGCATTAGGATCTCGAGGTCCACTGGACTCCCTAGGTAAACTCGATTCTCGTTGCTGTTGTCGAGAAAAAACTCAGTCGATTTGTTCAGTAGTTCACTAACATGAGAGGTTAGCTGGACGACGATAAAAGGAATGAAAGCCGCAAGTATATCACGAGATAAACTAGAATTAGGTCTAGGAGAGCTCAAAAACGCAGGCTAATTCACATAATGCTGACCCTAGATGGTTTAGATGTGGAAGACACTCACTTAGCTTGCCGAACAAAAAAAGCCCTGCCACCCTCTCCGAGATGTACAAAGACCTCGAAACTGATCTTGATTATGCAAGTGATGGAATCTATTTGAATGCACACTCTGCCCCACTCATGGTGCCAGCGCGCAACGAGGCTGTTCATCTGCTGCGGCATGGTGAATGGCACTATGGCAGTGAAGAGTGGCGGCACGTGCAACGAGATTTTGCAGTATAATGTAAAGAGATGGAGAGAATAGAAGCAACTATGCAACTCCGGAATGGCTACCGTCGAACTGCTGAAGCTAAAGAAGATTGCTGAAGAGAAGAGAGAAAGGATAGGCGCCAAGGGGGGTATATATCTATTCCTGAGCCTCCAATAGGAGCTTTTGTTGCTCGATCACTCGCGTAGGGGGCTATATCACAGCAAACACCTTCAGCCAAGGCCAATCATAATTGTGGCAATAGGGTAGGCACTAGTTACTTGTGTAACTCTACAGGGCTGAAGGCAGTTGTATGATTGGCTATGTATCAAGAATCCCTAACAACTAGATCCTAAAGGTTCTGCTTCGCAACATCCAATGTGCAAATGGGAACTATCATATCATGAGGGGGAATGGTGCACCGGTCCTCTTATCGCTGAGGACCAGTAGTATACTGTTATGTTAGGTCACGTCGATATATTGTAGTAGACTAAGAAGCTCTAGAATATTGGATTAGCTCCGCGGCTATGATATGGTAAGTTCCCTGGCTTGGTCTTGTACTCACTGCATTAAAGTGAGACTCGAACATATCCGAACCCACAGCGGAAGCTATAGCGAATGATTAACGAACTAGAACAGGCTCATGCCGCGCGCCCATCCAATTGGGGCACCCCCTTACTGGGTCAGCTGAACTACTATTTTCACCCGCGCTACTATTTTACCTGTGGTATAAGCAAGGCGTTTCATCAAATCCATGTAAGTTCGTAGTTATGCCTCTGTATTAGTGTTTGTGCAATATACAACTGTATCTAGATGCGGCAGTATATCTAGAGGTAGTGTCTACTTACTAGAAGAGCGAACACTGGTTGAGATAGTGGTAACAGATACAGACTGACATGTGCAATCTCTGTAGCTTAGAAATTAAATCGAGGTAAATTCAACCGGGCAAAAATATTTGAGCAAACAGCAATGTACAATCTCATAGCTTATTAATAAAAATCTTCTGAATCATTCAGTATTGATGTTTTACCAACAAGATATTAGGAAGCCCTAAGCGAACTCAGGCTGCACAATATCCCTTTCCCTTCACTCGGCGATGTAATCGTTTATGCGAGCCTGTACGACTAATTGTTCGTAGGAAAACATAGCCTCAGTAAATATTTACTCAGTAGGATACGCAAACATTTGGTTCGACCTCAGTTAGTCATGGGTTGTATCAGTGAGATAGTAGTACGGTAGATAGAAACAGGAGAGATTATGTAGCACGTGGTGCGTCCACACCATCAAGGGGCGCAGTAGCGTCTATCGAGTTTCTATTCTCGCACAAATGGCTGAACAGACAGGTCTCGACCCAGCCGTTGACGAACGCCTCCTTACCATCCCACTGGGACGTATGCTGGAGATTAGAAGACACATCTCGTAGATGAGAAACGTAATAGAGATAGAGGTAGGCAGTATAGCGCGCGGGAGTGGGGTGGGCCGTCGTCATTTTTGGCGCTGATGTCGTGATACTTGGCATCGCGTCATGGTCTCGACCTGGGAGACTTCCGGCGCTAGACACGCTTAGTGCGGAGATGCACAAGTCCTGCCCAGCATCGCGATGGCTACATGTAAATGAAAAAGCAAAAAGCTCCTCAGCTGTCTCGTCCCGCTAGCCTGGAAGCGAGTTAGATGGCTTGTCGTTCGTCGAATGCCACGCGCTGCATTATGCGTAAGTCCCCGCGGAAAATCGATGCACGCCGTGCGGCTGGTACC
>JAPESX010000774.1:0-14350 GCA_029590615.1 Nemania bipapillata
TGTGCGTTTGAGGTATGCGCCTTGAACTTGGGTATCCAAATCTTCTAGGATCGTCTGGTACTCCTGATGGGCCATTCTCTCCTTGACGAGTTCCGTGAGCCTGGCCTTGCGAGCCCCGTTGATCAGAATCTGCTGGCGAAGGCGGTCCTGGAGGAGCCGCAGGCGCGCCGCCACCTCATCGTCAAAGTGCCCGTCGTAGTCGCCGTCAAAACTGTCCTGCGGTAGGAAGCCGATATGACGGAGCTCCTGCTTGATGCGCTCGTCAACTTGTAGGTAGTCAAGCTTGGGGTGTGTCGCCTTTTTCCAGGCTTCGCTAGCCGACTCCGGCAGAAATGCGGCAGGAGGAATGCTTTTGCCCTCCTCTCCCGGCGCACCTCCGCCCACATCCCCGTTCAGTTCTTCCTTCGCATCAGAATCTCCATTGATACCATTAGTCATGGGCTTATCCTCGCTCGGCTGGGCACGTGCCTCTGGGCGCATGGCTTGCAGTAAGCGTGACAGAACGGGCCCGACCGACAGCTTATCCGTCTCCGCGACATCGTCATCCATGTTATCAATAGTACCACGAGGTTGATTCGGCGCCAGCTTGTCTCGACCTTGGTTGTTCGAGTCAATGGCCATTGCGTTATCCTCCTCTGCCCAGATTTCGCTGTAATGTTTCTTGCCCCGTTTAGGCATAATAAACGGGGTAACACGGTCACCCCTCTCGCGCAAAAAGGTGAGGTCTTCCTCGGCAAAGGGACGGAAGTACGGCTCTACGTAACTAGAGAAGGTACTAAAACTAATTTGATTTGTCGGTTTTGCATTGCTGAAATCCCTATCTGGAGGATCACCGGCGATCTGATCGGCTAGATCCGTCTTGGGAAAGACGGCAACAGAGTATAGAGTTTTTAATTCATCGACGTGCATTCCCGGCTTGGCGTCGAGAATTTCGTAGACGGTGGGGTCGGGGAAGGTTGATGGATCCTCGCCAAAGGTTTGGAACTGGGGAGCTTCGCGAGCAGGAGGCGCAAATTCGTCTTCCGAAGACTCCTCTTCTTCGTCATTCTTATCGAGCTTGATCTTATCATCGATATCCATGGCGCTTGTTGTGGGTTGCGCGACCGGAGACAGGGAAGAGCTTGCCGAATCGTTATCGCGAGATAGTTTGCGAGGTTTGCTGCTAGAGTCGCGCAGTGGAGAGGATCGTTCTGTAGGGACGAAGGTCAAAATCAAATCCTGGAAGGCCGTGACTGTAGTAGAAAGTATGTGCAGAGCGCATGGCGATCAAGGACAGGTAAATTAAATGAGAAGAGGGCAGTGGGAGTAGACATGTAGGTAGGTAATAGGCAGGTAGGTAGAGAGATAGGGAGAGAGATAAGTAGGTCGCAAGTAGGTCGGTGCTCCATCATAGAGAGACAAACAACAGTAGTCCGTCACTAAAACAATCCAACTCGGCGTCACTCTCGTAACATAGACTCTTCCAATCGGGACAGCATATATGTATGCACGCATGTGTATATGTGTGCATACATACATACATTATACGCATAGNAAAAAAAAAGATATTGTGTGTGCGTGGAACAAGAAGAATAACAATCACGAGCCAACCGAGACGGAGCCACTTACCCAGATACTGGTCGGCTGGTGCCAGGCTCTCGTTTGCCTTTCGTTTTTTCTTATTGGGCTTCCTGTCGACGTCTTGCGACAGCCGGTCCTTCCGGGATTCCGATTTGCCCGCCGGCGGCAGGTCATTCACGTGGTAGCCCTTCTTCTCGGCGGCGATCAGGCGCATGCCCTTGTCGCTCCAGCTGCCGCGCCGCTCGACGAGGTCATGCAGCTTCTCCAGTTTCGACAGCAGGGCATCGAGCGTCTTGGAATCGGGAATCACGGCATTGGAGGTGCTCTGGTCAATGATGTCGTCGTACAGGGTGTTGCGTACATGCTCGTACTTGATGTCGAATAATTCGCTGTCGAGTAGCTCGATGGGTGGGATAATGCTAGCGGCAGCGGCGTTATTGCTGGTGGGCAGGCTGGACATGGGGGTCGTGTTGCGACTGCGCTGTGCTTTTCCACTCGAGCCCTTTTTGCCCGTCCCTTTCTGGCCCGGTGGGGGAGGCATCGTGAGAGAGTGAGGGCGGAGACGGAGAGGGGCGAGAGTGTATCACGAGAGACTCTATCTAGGCGGTGCTCTTCATCATCCGGGAGCCATGGACAAGTGGTAAATTGATAGAACTGGTTTGCATTCGATGACGGGTGCGGTTCCGGGTGAGAGACACACTGTCAACACGCGCGCGTATGTAGTGTAATTACGATGGGGCCACTGTCGTCAATGAGGAGCAACGGCCGCGTGCTTACTTGTACTTAGTAGGACATTAAGGACGGGAGACTAGACAGGCTCTGGGGCTTGGAAGTTGCACCCGACCAAAGACAAAAACGCTTGGCGTATACTAAGGTACTTGTTTCAACACAAAATACTGTATGTACATATATGTACTTCTGTACAGGGAACTGTAGCATGCAAGCCACACATGAACCCAGGCAACCCTTCCCTGCCTACCTCGTAGATAGGCTTTTTGTTTCATACCGGGGACTCCACCTGAGCATGCCGCTTTTAAACTGAGCCTAGACTGCGCTAGACCTCGGAGTACTTATCTACATAGGTACCTAGGTAGCATCGTAACAAACCGCCAACTCTTCCTAGACATCGTCACCTGGGCAAGTTCCCCCTCAAACTAGTTTTATGTCAATTATCTCCATCCTTTCTACAATATCAATAACACTACACAATCGCTACAATGTGCAAATTACAGAGGCAATATTCTGCCTAACAACTGGCCAAACCTCTTCGCCGATGGCACCGCAAAGGTGGATTCTTCGTCTTTGACTATTTTCAAACGAACGAAATCTTCTGCCCATGAACCCGTAAACTCGGCAACCCATCTCTTCAGCATTAATACTACATACTAGCAATCAAATGGTTTGCGGAGCTAGGGATAGGTATGTTATTACACAGGAATCTGGGGGATGTTGTTACTTGAAGTAGGCTACTTCTGCCCCCCAAGTCCCTATTAAGTAGTACTTATACATATGCAACATATAACAGAAGTTGCCTAATTTCTTATAATTCCTCTTCTACTAGGTAGAAAGCTAATCCCATCTATATTCAAGCATACAAAATTAGGCCTTCAGTTATGACAGTCTTCTAGAGAAATTCCTTGATCGTCTTTGTTGTGCAGATGCCATGTTTGCTCTAGGTAGCTACGTCGCACATCCGCAATAGCTGAGAAGCAATCCCCCTTTCATTCCTCCTCTATCATTATCGCCTTTCCATTAGTATTGATTCGATATACCATGTCCAGGATTTCTTCATTCAACGGACATTGGAGACTAGCAGCAATACTCTTGGATAGAGAAGCTATATTCTTGATCTCACGACCGTTCAACTTATACTTGGTCCCGAATTTCTCCCAGGTATCCTCTTTCCACTCAGCCGGTACATGCGAAGAGGCCAAAGCACACTTCCATATATTTGCCCTCTGGTGATCTGTGAGCGGGGGATAGTAGATGGCTAGATGGATCCGCGACTGGAAGGCTTCATCGAACTGTTGCGGTCGGTTGGACGTCAGGAACATGATACCCTTGTACCATTCGAGGTGATGTAGGAATATCGAGACAAAAGCGTTGCGTTCAATATCCTCGGTCGTTCTCTTGGCAAGGAACACGTCGGCCTCATCTAGTAGAAGAATCGCATTCCAGGATTTGGCCAGGTTGAATGCTGTCAGCAGCTCTTTTTCCGCCATCATGGGCGTAGTGCCCAATTTTCCGCTGGTAATGCAGTACAATGGCTGTTGGACATATTCGGCAATTGCTTCTGAAACCGGATCAATACATACTGTTAACTGAGGCTTCAAATCAGAGTTTCTTACCGGCCGTAAGAGTTTTGCCTCCACCAGGTGGCCCGTGGAGCAGAAAGACCAATCCCTGGCCTTTTCCTGCAATGACGTCGTCAAATAGCACGGCTTTCTCTTTACGCATAGCGACCAGGGTTTGGATGGTTCTTTTGTGTGCGGGGTCCATCTGTAGGACTTCGAATGCGTCCCTTGCCCAAGTAATGGGTTTTACCTTGTCTACCATAGCGCGCCCCCAGACCTGCGTTTTCAGGGCAAAGCATGGCAGTTTTGCGGGGCAGAGGAGGGCTTGCGTGTCGCTGAACTGTACGGACTCTTTGTTCACGAATGTCTTCCAGAAATCGAGAAGGATAGGGGCTTTGCGTAGCCTGCCAGGTCTAATTAACTACATGGACATCAAGAGCCGCCGCAACGAGTGCAAGCAAATGTAAGTGGTAAAGGGGTGATGAATCTTACTCGACCTTCGTTGAGACCTCTTCCACATCAAGCTCTCGGGGCTCACTAGATCCGATTCGTCTAATCGTCTCATTCATGTCAATGGCACCGGCAGTTCGCTCCAGTAATGGCTGGCTTTTGATATTATACTTGAAAAAGGTCTGGTGGTCCAAGATAATTCGCTCATCAATGTGCATATCGCCTTGCTCCGAGCTTGGTTCGTTATTGGTACTCCATAGCAGTCCTAAATAAGCTAGTTGTTAGTTAGAGGCGCGAGCAAAGGACACAGGGCTCGGTAGAAATCCGCATACTTGCCTTCATACGCTTGATAGCTGACGTCCACTAGTTCTCTCCATTTGTGCCCTCTACTCTTCAACTTCTCCGTAAGTGCCCTCTTCTCGGCTTCAGGAATAACCTCCAGTGGGTAATAATCCAAGTCCCTAACCTTTTTAACCCCGTCAAACGATAGGATTTGGAGGCGCACTTTTTCAGGCCCAAACTTTGTGCCATCATATTGCCAGCGGAAGCACTGTATACGAATATATTCCGCGCCATCTGCTCTGGTGGCAACATTAACATCCCCGACGTAAAAACACTCTGGTGCTTCGTCATCTTGGGATACAATCAGTGTTTGAGGCTTGATTAGGCTCTGCAAGGCCTTGAAAGTGATGAGCCCGTTTGGAACTAGATGGTCATACACTGTCACCATCTTCTGCAGGTTTATCTGCATGAATTCGATCAAAACGGCGAGGTGTTTCTTCTCTTCGTCGGTTCTTTCATTAGATTCGGCATACTCGTAGAGCTCGGCGCGATAGTGAAAGAGCGGATAGTACGGCTTGAGGAAGACAATCGGGTTAGAAATAAGGTTCAAGGAGAACTGGAAGCCAAGAACTTCTCGAATGGCATTTTGAATAATGTCCGAGTTGATTATGAGTCTGATGTCTAGAAGTTTCTTATCAGAATCCTGACGACGCTTTAGCTGGAGGACGTTGGACACGAATTTGTCGCTCTCGGCCTTTAGTTGGTGGAACATTGGTGTTGCTTTGACTCGAATGCGATCCCCCAGGATGTCTTCAACCTCAGTGATGTCGGCAACCGAAAATATCCAGTCCCTATCGCCCGTTTCATCTTCTGGACTTTTCTTGTCTTGTTGACTTTCCTGGATAGCCGCTTCATCCATTACGGCTTCTGAGCTCCCCGTAATAGGGAGCTGCGACGAAACTGACACCGGAGGCATTGTTACCCGGCGATTTAGCAAGTCCTCGTATTCCTGGAAAGACATAATATAAAAACCTGCCCGTAGTCTTCTGTGAGAGGAGAAGAAAGAAACGAAACGGCTAGGATTTGGACGGGGTAGCTTGATTAAGTGACGTTCCTCCACGTGGGGACGTCGATATTAACATCTTCGGCTCAAATATGTGAGAATATGCCATAGTGCGAATGGTACGAACTGCTCTGCTATGTAAGATTCCGCACTGAGTGTTGCCTTGACTTCTGCCTCGGCTTGCGCCTTAAATATATGCTAACTAGCGATGCACCACTGGTTGTTGAAGTATGGTCGGGTGCACCGATGTAGCACAACTGCGCCCCCCGACGCCACGCACAGCACTATGTGTAAGTCGAATGGGGTATGATCTACAACTAGGTAGAACAAATTTGGCTTAGCAAAAGAGACCTCTTTAAATCTCAGATTCTAGAATGCTTAATAAATAAACATGGCAACAATACTATTCAACCTTGCCCAAAGTGTTGCCTATCGCTTCACTATAACTGGTGCAGGCATAACTTGGTTGCGTTGCCTTAGTCGCATTGGAGGAGTTCTATCTATATCAACCTGTCCCCTTTCTGGATCCTGAGGACTGACACCGATTGACTTTGCTCTTGCCCTAGCACTCAGAATGGACCACACCACAACACACCTGTTAGTTTAAGCATAATTATATTTCATCCTACCACTTATGTAATGGCGGTAATCACTACGAATCCTGTGCAGGATGTAGAAAAGGGCAGCTTCCAGAGGAGCTACGCAGATGGCCATACCTTTCAAGGACTGAACAGCCTGTGAGATGCTCCAAACTTGATTACGGGTCATTCTATGCCCTTCGTTTGAACTGACATCTACTAGGCTAGAGAAAGTACGTAGGCTGAGGACGGGCGACCGTCACGAGGCCGTTGTTGCGCCTACTAGCCGACGGCGTTTCGATGTCGTCCCACGGCGAGACTACCCGCCCACTCTGAATGTTGATGACGCTCTAGCTCCCACAAAAGACCATGTGGAATATACTAATGGTTTTATAACGTTGCGAGGACTCGGCAAGTTCGACGACGCCACCACCACCGGCAATATCACAGAGAGCGAGGAAGCAGATTTTACTCGTAGGGAGATCGAAAAACTTGTTGAATTTGCTCAAAGTAACGAGCCTCCCATGTTCGACAGCGATGGTTCCCTCAAGGAAACTAACCTGTCCGAGTTTGAGTCACTTTCGGGTCTTGCAGACCAGATCGGCTGCAATTTCCAAATCATCAAGCACGACAACTATCGCGTCATAGCTGAGAATGACGGGGCTTTAAGTATTGATGCCGTAAGGGCATTCAAATCATCCAGGAGACAGTTGATCAAGCGATATCGCTCAGACGGGAAGCACTTCAAGATCAGGCAGCCTGTAATGCTCTCTGACCCGGTCACAAACCGCAAGGCCTACTTAGCACTTGTTGATTTCGTGCTGGGTGTCATGGCATGGTGGCTTGTTAGGGTTGTTGATAACGCGTTCTGGAATCACCAGCTTATTGCAGTGCTTGGGCAATGGGCCGTTAAGCTTAAAGTCATTTCCTTCAATCCGGTGGAATGTGCAGAAGCATCCCTACTGAGGGGTGAAGATCTCATGCATCAGATGGTCGAAGACTTCGACGACAAAGACGCCTTTATACTAAAAATCCGTGCCATGGGTGATGATTCTGATCAGCTCAAGTCCATCAACGTCCTCGACGAACAGACCGACCTCGATTCGTTCTACTATCTTTTCAAGATTTCGTTGAGGCTCTTGCTCGAGGGCCTTTTAACACAGATCCTTGGGGGGCTCTTTGTACCTAATCGATCAGCAAACACCCCAGAGGCATTCGAGGCCTGCACACTTATCTATAAAACTGGTCTGGACAGAAAGTCGACTCTGCTTACATCAGAGAGAGATGGAGATATATCAGCCACACTCCAAGTCCGTTACCTGACATACAGTTACGAGGCCTTCAATCTCCTATTCAGCAACAGTAATAGACTATATAGGAGAGGAGGCCGGGCGCCAAACAAGTCTAAAGCGACGCGAGTCAGCTTTCGAAAGAAAGAACTGCCCTTCGAGAGGGCTTATCCCACAGAATTCTATATTGACAAGATCGACGAACTTATCTCGTTGCTTGTACCATTCGCCCTGACATCCACCTACAGTGCTAGCAATGTAGACGGTTTAGTATCCATCGTCTCCCTCTTTCAAGATAGCGAGGACCCCATCAAGCACTTCGAGCCGCCGCCTCGACATCTAGAATTGGACTACACTATTTCTACCGCCGAATGGATCAGCAAGAAGCACAGGAACCGTGGTAGTCCGTATCACGATCCAGATATTATCGACATCTCAAAGGGCCCACTGAGCCTCGGGATTAGAGGTAAGGCGCACGCTCCAAGCATTTCCATTTGCGATTTCATTAGTCCCAGCTAACACATGGAATAGCCGGAACTGGTATTGCCGAGATGTTGAAAGGACAGGGCTCGAACGTCAATTCTACCGTCATGGAAGAGCGAGCAACATATATCCTCGCGGAATACAAAAAGCACTCGAAAACCATGAACCAGTGGGTGACTGCGCAAAAGACCATCACCGTCGACTGTTATTGGTACTCGCGCTTTTTTATCTCCCTAGCCATCTTCCTAGTGCTCGGCAGCCTAGCCATACCGTTCACTGTGGGCGAGAGAATAACCGGGGTGGATCCCTTCCAGTTCGTGTCCTTCACCTGGCTTTTCGCGGGTTTCATATTGGTCACTGCCCAGAGCCGGTACGTAAATAACTGGCCATGGCACGACTTTCTGGGCGGCCGGGTGGTCTGTCGGAGCGTCAAGGACCTTGCCGAGAGCTCCGGCATCGATCCCCAAATGATCCTGCTCTACCTACTACACAACGAACACAAGAACACTCTGGCGCTTAGTGGGCCGTTCACCGGGGTTTTCAAGCGGGTGCTGACGGAAGGTGACGGCTTTGTCATCGACGTGCCGACGCAATTATCCACCCTACTGGCCGGCGGATTGCTGGTATTCAAAGTGTTGAACGAGAAGGGTGAACATCTCATATGCATAGACATCCGCCAGGGAAGCCGCAGTATAGCTAGAAAGGGCAAGGCTAACTACAACGCCTGCATGGACGTTGGCTGGGATGATAGCACGGGGGCCGACGACTTGGACGACCAAGAGAGTTCTGCGGCGAATATGAGAACCACCGAGCGCGCAGACAAGGTTATAAAACTAAGGCGTCATGAGTTTGCATGGGAGCGAATGTTGGGTCTCTATGTCAAGGATGCGGCGTTTGGATAATGCGAGTTAAGTAACGAGATACCTAGTGTAGAATACGTGTGAACAAGATGGTTTTGAGAGGGATGTTTTGTTTGACATTACGTATACTTGCGCCTGGGGAACTATAGTGGATGGCGGGCCCACATATATATAAGTACCTAGCAGACAGCATTCAGATTATATAGGTATTGGTTACATTTAAACTAGACCATTTTAGGTTAGCATGAGATACATATGCATGGAAGCGTGGCTTGGCCAATTAATCTACCGACTGCGTGCGTACCTCCATACGTACTGTAGCCTACCTATTTTGCACTGTAGGTAGTCTACCTACCCAGTACAGCACGCTCTTGCATTTCGAATTCCAGCTCTCCCCTCTTCATGTTTTTTATCCCTACATTCTAGTCTATAGGGGAAGAGACAGTAAATCGGTTTATCAAATGGCTTGGTTAACCATTAGTTGAATGAGCGCCAATAGTTTGCACCTCAACGATGTGTTCGTCAACGATAGTAACCAAGTGTGCTAGCTAATAGCCTTCTCAAATCTCCAAAGGATATCTAGGTATTCATCTCTACACTCGGTAGCCTAAATAGGTACTGGCTAAGAACAAAGTGCATTTTGCAATTATCTAGCCGGCCAGTCGGAAAAGCCTCCAGAAAGGCATTTCGAAACCGAGGCTTCAACCAATAATAGAACTGCTGCCGACAATTCACTTGGGAGTCCAGCCAGATCTGCGATGCCTCTGTCCATGTCCAGGGTCACCGTTCTACTGGGTCGGCACCGGGGTCAAAACTCCGTACAATTAGCTAGTTAGGCTACGACGGCAACCCACTCATTTCCAGTCTTTCGGTAGATCATTATCACCTGTCTAGATCTCGGTTCCAGGCATCCAGTGGTACTGATTTCCCCATCCCGCCGTGCAGCATTCGCGTGGAAATCGAACGGCAGGAGGCAGTTAAGAAGGAACTTTACAAATATACACTCGGCATCTCATATAGACAGGGCATTAGAAGTGATCATCAAGCACTCACAAGCAGACTACCTACTCGCCAAGTCTCCTTCTAGTAGTAGGTCATCTTGTCGGTAGCACCCAACTTCGTGGATGTCGTAGGAGGGTCGGGAATGTTTCATGAGCCTTAATTTCGCTCGTCTCATTTTCCCCATACATCACATGGTGAACAACAAGTATCAGGGTATTGCGAGTTCCTGAGATGAGCAACTCCTGCCTGCGCAGGGATTCCCGCAAGGCTGAGAAGGCCTCTTACCGCCAATTTGGAGCTGCCTACCACCTCCCCAGCCGCTACATACCTCGGTATCCCACAGAATTCCCTCTCCCCACCCTATATCCTCGAAGGCCCTTGTCAAGCTGACATTATGCAGACACGCGAGCGGGATATTTGTAATACCCAGCATCTCCGTGCTTGAGAGACGATCCCTTCCGGTCCTATGCTAGACTCGTTCGTCGTCTCCAAGCACATTGCATCGTTCCCGGCCTTGGCACTGTACACTGTCGGATCACGCTCTCCGAACATAGTGACCTTGCAGCGGAATGAGGAAGGTTGGATTGGATTGCTCGACTATTACAACTCGCTTTTTACAGCACTTGGGGCTGAGAGGCGATTAATGCTGTCTATGTACTAGGCAGGCCTTAAATAAACATGGTTCGTAGTCACCGCCGCTTTCGAGGCGTCTTCACATTCAACCACAGCATGTGACGTTTCCTTAATCTCGAGCTGATCTATAGGTCGAGATGGTCCTGAACTAGCGTGTGAGTTGTTTAGTTTATCATCTTAGTGTACTCGTAGTCATCCAATCCCAAATCTCGCTATTGCCCACATGGAAAAAAAGCCTACTATATATTACCCACGATTTCTAGCGGCGAGGGGGTTCAAGACGGAGGGTCACCATTTAGGTTGAGAGCTCATTTACAGGATAGCTAGACCAGGAAGCAACGTAATCATCGCTAATTTTGTTTGTTTCAGCATCATGATCAGTGTCATGATTTACGAGTTAGCTGCAGAAGAATCAACTTTTCATGCAGTGAGACATAAGCTATGCATACAATGGAACGCTACGACTTGGACGGGACTACAATTTCCGTCTCGTTTTACCGCTTAAAATTTCCACTACAAAGTGCACGAAATGAAAACATCAGTTGGACTTGATGAAATGTGCACGTTAGGAATAAAAGGGGGGAAAACAGGTTTTTAACCTCAGCTCTTGAAGGATCTGATTAGACGAATGATCCTATCAAGCCCCGAACACAACTCCGCGGTGTTTCCTGCCGCAATAATTGTTATTCGTTACCAATCTACAGTATACAATAATGCACATTGTGGCCTGTCAGTGTGTATTAAGGTCTCGGGAGATATACAGCCCTGGCAGATTCTATTCCTGGTACGTTGCCCAACATCAACTGCATCCTCACTCCTTATTGGCAGTTAATTTCCAGTGGACTATCTAGACGCAGGACTCCAAGCCCCGCTCAATTGCAACCTCACCTATGTTGGTACGTAGTGTTCTGTCAGATATGCGGTGAATCTATCAATAATAAAATCATCGCCATATATACCCTATTTAGGCATTCCGCTTCTGTTGTGTGCAGCGATAGACCGGTCGCCCCGAACGCCATCCCGCATCGCCTATTAAGACAATAGCAACTCGAGTATTATAGAAACATCCAGGAAGTTCTATGCGTGATTTTGGGATGGGTAGCGTCTAAAACACGGGCGTTTCCTGGATTCATATTCAGTTGGGTGACATTATAAACTAGCATATTTCACTTAATCAAGGGTTACAGTTGTAATTGAAAATTCGCCACGTAGCTATGGACCATACTCAGACTGTTTAATATTGAGCAGATTTCTTTACGGCATCATATAGTGTTAAACGCGCAGGCTAGTTCACCAAGTCCCGCGTAGACCTTCTGAAGCGCTAGGATGTATATGTGAGACAACAAGCCGCGGAACAACCCAAATCTAGTTCAGATACCCGCTCGTCTAATCCTTAAGCGTACTGATATATCGACATGACCCCTATGAGGCCGACCGGATTAGAGGTTGGAAACCAGGTATAGTACCCGACCCCTTGCAGCTGAGTAGGTTCTATGTCTAGATATCAAGAATCCATGCGTCTATTTCGTAGCCACTGGAGATTTTAGTAGGAATAGTAGGATTCGGGGGCTGACACATCCAGGTAACAACTCCCGATACTTACTGTTGTTCTTCCGCTACTTGTGAACAGGACCGGGATTATGAAGCTAGGTTTTGGGAGATCTCGAGCCCGCCTTACCGCCCTCTCAAATTTATTGGCTTCTGCTATTAGCTTCAAAGGGCAACGGATACGCAGCTAGCCAAGATAGCCGAGAGAGTCGATGCTCCTACTATAATGTTGTCTTGTTAGGCGTGAATCTACTATTTATTCCTACATATAACTTGTTACTAGGATAAGTACCGCGGCTTTCCTAAGCACCCCAACACAAAGATGGACTGACCATTGCTATATCTAAAGCTACCGATGAGCTATACGACAAATCGTATATAAGATCTTTAGCTTATATCTATATCAACTAGTGTAGCAAGAAAAGAAAGGCTCGCTCGAGTTCTATCACAAAATCATATCTTTTACTCCAAGCACCAACCATGGCTCCTTTACAAACTACTGGAAGGTTGGTACTGAATCATCATTTATGAAAAAAGGATGCTTGTTGACGGATATAACTATTAGCCCTCAACCCGAGTTGACGAAATCAGCCCTGAAATGGCATGACTACGATCAAATAAGAACTTGCCAACAAGACTATAAATATGACCCTATCCCGTCCGGAGCTAGCTGCCTTAGTAAGTTTCCCCTGCTTTTAAACCCTATCAAGAGCTCAAGTAGCAATAGGCGCTAATGCAAGTTACTAGTCATTGCTGAACCAACTGAAGATCTCGAGAAAAGAGTCGAGGAACGGAAGGCATTGGCCACGACGCAAATCGAGAAATTCAATAGGGATTTCCACAGCACTAACACCAACACCGATACCAACACCGACACCAACGACTGAAAAAAGGAACCTTGCGTTAAGATGTAAACGCTGATTCAGCGCTATCAGCTGGAGATCAAGTCTCCGTCAACATGAATACCGAGGAGGAGAAGCCACGAGGTGGCAGGGTGTCGAAAAGCACGTGGCTGATGGGAAGTACCTTGCATGCATCATCCTTCCGTGCGTCCGTGGTTATAATTAAGTTTTGGTGTCGAAGTGGCGGGAAACATCAAAGGATCTGGTTCTAACGGCCGACATAATTAGCCCAGCTGTGTGATTCGAAGACGGTGTTTCAGCCAATCAGCAAATATATGGTAATGAAATTGTATGTAACTTATCCCCAAGAGGAGAGGAGGAGGACCAATGGCACGTCGGGGAGATGGGATCCAATCGGCACGCAGGTGCGTGCCTAGTCCTTTGTGTAACCTACCTATTCGAAGCGTTGATCTATTAATAGATCGAGTGTGTTTATGTATATATGTATGCATGTAGTAGATCTACGTGTATCTATTCGGGGAAAATGACCCCTGCGCCGTTACAGTCACATGCTTCTTCACAACGGTGCGGTGTGCTTTACTAAGATGCCAGAGCCTAGGCGGGCAACAGGGGTCACCATCCTTTTCGGTTGAGACGGGTTAGTTCTAACTACCTACATAGGTAGGTGGGCAGTTACAACTTACAACGGCCGAGTAATTATATCTCGAACAGAGGCGTAGAAGTTCATCTCGGTACACAGCAGCACAAGTCCACAACATCGCAGAGCCGCATCCCTTTACTCAGTGCGCCATCTATAACACACTTCGATGTGTACAGAATATTACGCACATGATTTAGTCAACATCGTCATCCCCCGCGCCTCCACTCGCATCCATAGGAGGAGCGATCTCACCCCCATCATCCCCATTAGTACCTTTCCCCGCCAGCTCAAGATCCTCATGCCTCGCCTCGAGCGCGGCTGGCTTGAGGGATCCATCCTCATTAACATCCTCCTTGAGGTAAAGCGAGAATACAATGACGAGATACGTCTCACCGGTAGTTCGGTTCCGAAGCACGTACCTAAGGGTATGTGAGCGCTTGCGCTGGGCCCTGTTGAATAAACCAGAAAGAATGAGATACCATCCGCTTACTACAGAATCGCGTAGGGGGGGAGGGGCAGGAGAGGGGGGAGATTAGGGGGGCTAGGGGAGCGAGAGTTGCGAAAGCCACCAGCAGCTGAGATAAAAAAACGAATCAAAACAAAAAGCCACCTACCGAAGTCCTTGCCCGTCCCAATACTTCATGATGGGCAGCGTGAAGCCCGGCAACCTGAGCGCAAACTCGCTAAAGTCGAGATACGGATTACAAAAGTCCACACAATACGTCCTGCCGTACTCAAACGTCCACATCCCCTTATTCGCATCAGCCAGGGCCCATTTCCTACGCCCCTTCGCATCATCGGGAGC
>JAPESX010000775.1:0-14330 GCA_029590615.1 Nemania bipapillata
AAGTCGGCGAAAAATAGGTTCATGGCCTCATCGTCTGGGGAGGGTTGGGGAGGCTGACTTTGCCCCTCGGGCGACAAATTCACACGCTGCCTCCTTCCGTCGTGCACAACGGCGCCGGGCAAGCTGTCTTGGGAGTACAACGTCATCGCACTACTTTCTCCGCTCATTACCGGGTTGGCCACGCCCTCCATCCATGTGTCTCCGGGTGATCCCTTCCCCATAGACGGTTCTTCGGTCTGGCATCCTGTCCACAGGGGGGGCAGGGGTGGAGGCAACTTCGGCGACGCTGGCCTCCACTGTAGCTCCGTCATGCCCGTCCAATCATCACCGCCTAGCCAGACCATCGGCTCTACCGGGTAATACTTATCGGCATCATCCGGACTCACGTCCATGTTCGGCTCATCGCCTGAGCTTTCCTCGTTCCGATCCTCCTCTTCATCAGACTCTGCGTCTTCTGAACTTGAGCAGGGCGTAGGATTTGACTCTGCTTGTTTTGTGATGGCCGTGGTGGGTGTGATGGCCGTGAGCGAAGTTGCTGGAGACGACGGCTTGGCAGAGGGTATCTTGCTTGCATTTTCGCTCCGCTGCCGCAGTTTCCAGTACTGGTTCTTGAGCGCTAGCGTTGTTCTCTGTGGGGTGTGGAACGATGCGATGGTGGACCAGTTGGTACCGTAGACTCGAACGGCATCGAGCAACTGTTCGTCCTGTTTCCGCGTAGTTAGTATCTATGTCCAGACCAGACCCGGGCTCGGCACCCGGAACATGGCAGATGCAATGTGGAGTCAACCCCCACTTACTTCTTCCTTCGTCCAGTCAGAATAGTTGATGTTCGGGTTCAAGACGTGGCGCCAGTGACCCGAGCACTGATCACCGCAGCGCGTGCCCACGGCACCGGCCACCTTCATCCAGTTATCGCCATACTTCTCGACGGCCTCAATCAGCCGTCTATCCTCCTCGGGAGACCAAACGCCCTTGGCCGTCGATCCCGCCAGGCTATTCCACCACCTCTTGCGGCAGTCTTTATTTGACCGACCTGATACGTGCTTGGCCAACTCACGCCATAGTAGAGGCCGCTTGTTATCTAGCTCTATAAGTAATGTTACTATGAGTATTTTGCCTGTGGATATAAGATAGAGGAGGTATTACCATTTTGCACTAGCTGGCGAAGCAAGGAATCCTCCTTTGCAGTCCACTTTCTCCTAGCACGGTTCATTCTCATGGCATGCGGTACCAGCGGCACCGTACCACCCACTCACTGCATGAACCTATTGTACCATGTAGTATTATAGAATAAGTGCCAGCGGCTGTGTAAGGCACCACAGGTAAGACGAGTCTACACGTGAAAATATTGTGTTAAAATGCTTATAAGCTTATCTTGCCAAAGACCATAGAAGACGTCAACACAGCAGAACCAGCACCTATTAAACGAGATAGAGGGCACAATCTCGGCCCATATATCCGCGACAATACCCCTTGCTACGAGGAGTATTGAGTCCTACTGACGCCATCGCGGTAGGGAGTCCGGCGCGGTCAGTCATGCTGAGCAGGAGCAGAACCAGTGCGCGCTGTTGTGCGGCATGGCTGAATGTAACATTAATTAACTAAGAGCTAAATGATGCATCCATTGGCTCAGGCGTACTGCGGGACACCTAGTCTCCGCCGGAGGGGTACGAGGCTGGCTGGCAAGGAGCTATCTAAAAGTCGGCATCCTGTCCTCGGAGAATGAAGGACATTACCATTTATGGAGAGAGCACCCATACTGGTCCGAAGGGCGTAGATGCGTCCAAGGGTCGCGATCCACATGCAATTCTTGCTTATCTTATCTTGCATCCTGCTCGTTGTACAACATGGCTTATCTTTTCTACAACAACTGGCTTGTTGGTTTATTCTGTGTAGCCTCTAGCTATAAACATCGTGCACTTTAAATTGTGCGCAAGCCATGCGTATCATAAGATTCATCTCTTCGGAAGCGTGGTAAAGACCACCACCCGAGACAATAGATCAACTGATGATCCTTTGTGTGACAGACATATAGTACCGGTATAGCCCACTCGCCTATAATCCACTACCTATATGTAGGTAGTCTACTCAGTACAGAATAGGTGCATCAGCTTGCCATGTTGGTATTCCACGACTCTTTTGGTAGTTCTAGGCGTAAACTATCTGGACTAGGCAATTTAATAGGGAGGGGGGGCTGCCCCAAAAGTACCGAACCCGGCAACTTTAATTCGCAATTAACCAAATCGGGCACAATATGGAGCGCGGATAGATCGGTCGCCAATGAGGATGTCGTTTTAGGTGAGTAGGTACCGAATACCTAGATACGTTCAGTGCTGACTTTCAATCAATGCCTTTGCTGCCTCGAGCTCGTCACTTAATACCTACGGTGGTCGAATTGGAATGTTAATTAGACTTCCCACTATTTTGAATCGAGTTATCATGAATTTCATGGACAAACAAAGAATGGTAGGTAATTGATCTATTAGTACCCAGTCTCCACTACACTCAGGTCTGCATGCCTACTTGGTGTGTAAGTCCCGGCGCCCAAGTCAGAACTTTATACCCTACTTACATCGGGTTTTGTACTCTTTATATGTCCGCGGATATTGGGTTATCAGCTTGTAACCTTGGGTAGAATTTGGGTTAACCGTCACGAGAAAAAGAAAATTTGGGAACGGACCAATGATAGACTGGTTGATCCATGGGGCTAACACTGTGCTAAGTCCGCGGACTTTGCTCTCTCATGGCAACATTCCCTTTACTTGGGGTACTTATACCTTATATTCTGGGCAACAAAGCGCAGCATGCCCAGGCATTCTGGCTTCCGTAATAAAAGCAGTCAAAGGTTAAAGTCTTGCAGAAGCCCAACAACTCGCAGTTTATGACGACAAATCGCCCTAACAATCCCACACTGATTGTTCTTTACCTACTAAGAAGTCTAGTGTTGACGTGGTAACCTCGCGGTCATTTTGCTCTTGGTGCTTGGTCCTGGCATTTGCTCGGACACCCTAGCCGTTTACGATGGCAGAACGAAAGAGCAACGGAAGTATCGATTGGACTTCATCTTCGTCACCCCACAACCAGAACGATGGCGCCGCTACCTCTGATCATGCTCCAGCAGTCACTGAGGCGAAGGAACAAGGACCAGATCCCCTAGAAGAACCCCAGGACCATGAATATCTCTCGGGGTTGAGACTCTTTCTGGTCTTGTGTGGTGCGACCATAGCGGCGTTTCTCGTGCTGTTAGACGCTTCTATCGTTGCTACGGTTCGTCTTAGTCTTGTTTTCACCCACCATCTACCTATATGGTCACATTAGGTAGACTTCTCACTCACCTATGATAGGCCATTCCCACGATAACTAGCGAGTTTCATTCCCTGAACGACATTGGTTGGTATGGAACAGCGTACCTCTTATCCAAGTGAGTTAGCGCCTAGGACTAGTGTCTCCCTACCACATCTTGAAGGGTATTGGTATCACTAACTTCTTTCACCAGCTGCGCATGCCAGCCCCTAAGCGGAAAAATCTATAGCTACTTCAACGTCAAAGTAGGGAATCCTCGAGAATAAGCACGCCTCGCAAAGCGGCATGAATTTGCAGGATAGACGCTAACTCAAGATCGCCCAGTGGACATTTCTAGCTTTCTTTGCAATCTTCGAAGTGGGATCTGCCCTGTGTGGTGCCGCCCAATCGTCGGTGATGCTCATCGTTGGCCGAGCTGTGGCCGGGATAGGCGCATCGGGGATTCTCAACGGTGGTTACACCATTCTTGCATTAATAGTGCAGCCGTCTAGACAGGCAGGTAAGCATGAGCCGCTACCATGAGTAGAGCAAAGTAGGGCACTAGCTAATGCATACCCCAAATAGCGCTCCGAGGTGTTTTGATCGGTTTATCTTTCCTCGGGTTGCTTGCTGGCCCCCTGATAGGAGGTGGCTTCACTTCAAACGCAACATGGAGGTGGTGTAAGTTGCTTCCAAGCGCTCTCTGCAGCGCGAAGTTCCATGCCCCTTTAGACTTAGACTCACGGCAACCCATCAGGTTTCTACGTCAATTTGCCCCCAGGCGCGCTCATTGCCCTTTTTATCATCACCACTCGGTTCCCAGACTACCGCGTGGCCGGCGACGGCAAGCAGACCGTGCTTGAGCGGATAATGAAGCTTGATATTCCCGGTTTTCTCCTGTTCGCCCCGACCGTGGTCATGTTGATCCTGCCGTTGCAGTGGGGTGGCACGCGCTACGCCTGGTCTAGCGCTACTATCATCGGTTTGTTTGTTGGATCGTTCGGTAACCTGTTGGTGTTCCTTGGGTGGGAATATTACGTCGGCGAAGGCGCCTTGATCCCGCTGGGCCTGCTGCGCAGACGCGTGATCTGGACTAGTTGCCTCAATATGGCCTTCCTCATCGGCTGCACCCTGACCACCGCCTATTACTTCCCTGTGTGGTTCCAGGCCGTACACGGAGACTCACCCGTGCAGAGCGGTGTTGATATGCTACCTATCATTCTCACCAACACGATTGTCACCATGATCACAGGTGTCCTCATCGGCCGTGTAGGCTATTACACGCCCTTCGCACTCGCGAGCGGCATCTTCACATCAGTCGGCTCCGGACTCGTGACCACGCTCACGCCTCACTCGAGCAACTCCAGGCGCATTGGCTATCAGATTCTCCAAGGGTTGCAAGGGCTAGGCTTTCAAGTGCCGGTTCTGGCAGTGCAGAATGGCGTGCGTCGCGATGAGGTTTCTGTAGCCAGTGCGCTGGTGGTGCTCGCACAAAACCTCAGCGCTTCCGTGTTCCTGTCCCTTGGCCAGGTTGTCTTTAGTACCGAACTACGCCGGTATCTTGCCGAGTACGCACCCACCGCTGATATCAACGCCATCGTAGCGGCGGGTGCTGCGGCAACGAATATCAAAGCGGCAGTACCCCCGGAGTTGCTGCCACAGGTACAGTCCGCGTACAGCGCTACCTTTGATAACGTCATGTACCTAGCTACCGGCTCGGCAGCTGCGGCCTTCTTAGTCGCTCTGTGCATGCGCTGGGTGAGAATGAAGGGGACGACGCCCGCTGTCAAGGAGTAGATGAGTGCCCTAGTCGCTTCTTGGATTGATTAATTGATTGTGGTACTGGATAGGTGGTTAATGTCAGGGGTACATCTTGTATATCTTTCTAATGTGTGATAGATCTGTCTAGATTCACCTTGTGGACAGAATGTTGGATTTGTCATAAACACTTTGAAACTCAAGTTAACCTAGGGACTTTGTTAGGCTTTATGGAAACTACCATCCGACTCTCATCATTCCTCCAACGCGCCACAAAACCAATGGTTATCCTGATGTTCGATTCATATAGAGATTAAATTAGTAGCAAGGCCCGTTCTCGAATTTGCCTCTATGCAACAATGCTGTTTTCCAGTAATCATAAAACTTACTAAATTGTCCGAATGTCTCCCACGAATATTATGGGAAAGGAGGAATATAGAAGCGCATTACTAGGACACGGAAGAATGGCTCCATATTCTGTTTTGGACCTCGTTACTTAATCTTGAATCAAAGTCCATGAAATGACTACTACGTAATGCCATATCGTGCGTTGTTGATGCATAGTTATATAACATCAGGTTTTAGGGTTCAGAAGTTGGGATTTCTTCCGCGGCTTATCGCCTACTACTATGCGAGCACTTAGACTAGGTATTATATTCTGTATGGAGTAATTAATATAAAAGATACATGCAGTCTGGTTATTCTAGCAATCAATCAACATAGATCCCCCAGAGTTGCTAATATCTCCCATGTTTGAACGTGCTGGTATTCAGTCGTCTCTACTAGTACACGGTCACCCTTACTCTACCGTCTGGCTCGTTACGCTTTAAGATTATCCATAATGCTTGGGTCCTATGCCGAAATGCGGATTAGTACTATTTCTCTTCTTCCATTCCGAGGAATTGTGACGTCTTCAGGATACCTCGCAAGTTCGGAAGAGGATGTAGGTGCTTGTACTTACCAGCTTCTCCAAACGCTTGCTCAGTATTTCCCATAAGTACTCTGTCTTCTTTGGGTCCTGGGCAATTGGCTTATAGGCCTGTAATGCGCCGGCACGCAGGTACAAACCGTGAGTCTCGCGCCCTAGGGATGCGGCGTGAACTATCTGACGCGCACCATCGTCGGCAGGACGAGCTGCGATCGCCGCAAATGCCTTGACAACTAACCGCGTCATACCCTTCACCTCGTGTGACAACCCAGTCTCACAGAAACAAGGGTCAACAGAGTTAATGACAATAGGGTGCGGTTTAGTCTCATTCACTGGGTCAACAAGGGTTGCTAGCTTGATGAGCGTGTAGAGCTGGATCAGCTTGGAAAGGCTGTACCTGTAGGTGTCGTTAGCGGGAGGAGGGATGGGGCACTGCCATGGATCTGGATGAGACGCTTACTGGTTCCACGGATTGAATTTCGACTGGTCCGTGAAGTAAGTGAACAAATCTTGGCCTGGGTTCTGTGGATAGTCGGCCCTGTCGTATAGAGCAGAGCCGACGATGGTCATAATAGGCGTGGTTCCGAACTCGCGAGCTGTCTCCTTCAGCTTTGGAATCAGCGGCAAGGCGAGCAAGAAAGTGCCGATGTTATTGATGGCAAGGGTACGCTCCGTGTCATATACGACCTTGAAGTTGAAGCTGCGAATACCTGCTAAGTGGATCACAACGTCTAGGCGTGGCAAGGTATTCGCGCGGGCAACAAAGCTCTTGATGGATGGAGGTGATTCGAGGTCGACCTCCCAAACTTCTATAACGTCGGGCTTGCATTTGCTCACGGCTTCGATTTCCTCTTTGGCTTCTGCGCCTCGTTTCAGGCTGCGACAGCCGCAGATGACCTTGTTGGCACCCAGGCGGACGATATGCTTAACGATCTCCTTACCTAAACCTCCGTTCGCGCCCGTCACAATGACATTCTTGGATGCGAAGGAAGCCGTAGGCTCAGGGATCCTAAGTATGAACTGGGTATGAATGAAGTCGGCGGGGCTAGGCATTATGATTGTGGTTGGTCGGGTTTCAGGTCAGTCAGTTACTTCTTCAATTTCTGATATGTATGAATGAAGAACTGGAATTATCCTCATACCCCATCCTCGACCCGATTCCATTGTTACGGTATTTATGTGTCTTAGAGCGTTGCTTGGCCATGGACAAATCCGGGCATACGACATATGGGAAATTATGTCCGCGGACATTACTGTGATACAATGGCGGGGTCATCTCCCTCACAGCATATACCTGATATACCAATGAAACAATAATATTATATTCAGTCAAGCTGATTGGATCCTAACAACAAATTCTGATAGCGGGGCAATAATATACAGGGTGGAATGTACGTATATCATATGGCACCCTACTTTCTTAGTTATTGTACTGCGTTTATGTTGCGCCGAATATATTGTACTTACAAACTACGTTTCTGAAATACGCCTTTAGACGCTCGAAACGTGTCCATGCTTTATCTACTATAACTACTTGTAATACACCGTATAGGCAAGGAGGTATTGGGCGGTTATCCATTGATCACATCTATATACTCTGTACTCCAAAGGGCCAGGACAGAGATGGTCACTACCACTAGGCCACTATATATTTAATTCGGGGTAGATGCTGTGGCGGTATAGAATATAAAAATGTGGCTAGTCGAGATGGTACTTAGGCTAGTGGCTGTCACATCCTTTGTCTCTGACTCCCTTGACCGCCTGCCTTAATAAGCTACCATGTAACAAGACACCAGCTGATGACGCGCTCACTCACAAACATTCAGCTCAGCATATCTCAATAGTCATTATCTATCTCCTATCTACCCTCGATGAGACCTAACCGCGACATCTTCCACTATGCATTCTCAAGTTCGCCAAGCTCATCGGCGTTCACGCGTCCCTTTATCATGTGATCCCTGCCGTAGCAGAAAGTATGTTATGTGATACCAACAGGAAGGATCTCCCCCGCATGAGGATGTGCTAATGGGAGCCCCATACTTAGGCTCAAATGCAACCGGGAGAAGCCGTGCCAGAACTGCGCTGCTCGAGGCGAGCACGCCGCCTGCAAATTCCGTGGGCCTGTGAATAATGCTGCCCCGGCCGCAACCATGAATGGTGATGCCACACGCCAGCGCCTTGACCACTTGGAAGAGTTGGTCAAGAAGCTGATTGCGGAGCGCCCGCAAAATTTATTGCCACAGAGCAACTATGAAACCGGTATCTGTACGCCTGATACAAGCCGCACATCCCAGGCAGGGAGCAGCGCAGCGCTCGACGATATCGGCCATGATTCACCTCATGATGTGACTGGGAAGACGGTCATGGATGGAGTCCACTCTGTCTATATCGACGGCGATGACTGGTCTGTTGTGCTCCAAGAAGTAAGTAACCTGCATTATTTCTAGACTATCACAATGATTCATGAACGATGAACTCTTTGTCGACAATTCATATTTCTATTTGCAAACCAACTCCCCAATCGTTCGATTACTGCTAATTGGGGCTAGATCAATGAGCTCAGGAGAACTTGGAATCAAGAGCAAGAGCAAGACGAGCTGAGTGACCATAACCTCCGGCCTACGCTGTCACACACAGTCGATGGATCGAGCCTGCTCTTTGATCAGGTTAAACCACTTGAGAAGATGGAGATCCTCTCCACAATACCGCCAAAGCACGAAGTTGACGGGCTTATCAGCCAATTCTTCGATCGCGAAGCCTTCCCCCTCGCCATTCCTCGTGAGTAATGCCGTACTCTACCTCTACATCACACTTACCGTATGGGCAGCTATTCTTCATGAGCCGACCTTTATGCGTGAGTACAACGAACACTGGAGAGATCCGTCCCAGGCAAATTGCATATGGTTAGGCCTTCTCTTCTCTATTCTTGGCATTACTATGCTAGCATATCACCAGTACGGCGAGCCACCCAAGTATAAAGGACTTTCCGAGTCACTCTTTCAACTCTACCGAATACGAACTGCGCAGTGCCTACTAAAGGGTGATATTGCCAAGTGCCTACCGTACACGGTAGAGACCTTGCGTTTCAATGCCACGGCAGAGTTAAATCGAAAGGACGACAACCGACGTGGACTGTGGATCATGACTGGGGTCGTTGTCCGTGCTGCCATAAATATGGGCTATCACCGAGATCCTGCCCAGTCCCCTGGCATTTCGGTCATGCAAGCCGAATACCGCCGCCGTGTTTGGTATTCTGTGGTTAGCATGGATGATATGGCCTCGTTCCTCGGCGGATTCCCGCGTACTACATCGGCCATCTACGCAGACACACTAGAACCTCGCAATCTACATGACTGGGAGCTTTCAGAGGACATGACTAGGCTTCCGCTATCACGTCCACTTGACGCACCCACGACCGTGAGATATCTAATCCTCAAGGCCCGCCTGTTCCGAGAACTGGGCCGGGTTGCCGACTTTAACAGTAGCCCAAGCCTTGGTTCATATGATACGGTCATGGACATTGACCGTGCGGTGCACGATGTGTATAAGAGCTTTCCCGCGCACATGAAGGCCCTGGCGACGCCAGACGCCAAGTTGCAGACTAAAACGCCACCGGTCCGAAAACTAGCCGACTTCTCCAACATCAGCTTAGTAGCAATGTATCACAGAGGAGTCTGCACTCTACATCGCAAGTTCTTGGCTAAAAGTCGCCACGACGGCTTATTCAAGCCCTCCCAGGACCGATGCGTCTCGTCGGCTTTGTCACTGCTGGCATTTCAGGAGGGTCTGCAGCCGGCATTTTACAGAATCTCACAGACTCGCCAAATGTTGATGCTGGGCATGATGGTCTTATTTTTAGAACTAACCCTACGACGAAAGGCACCCGAGGAGGAGGCGGCTGGCCCGAATAATGCCGTTCTCCTAGCAGCACTAGAAAAGTCCTGTGCACACCTGGAAGAAGCAATGAAAGGCTGCGATGAGCTGAGAAGAGCCCATCATTTTCTTTCCGGCATGCTCTCTACCTTTCGAGATGGGCTTGAGGCTCCGTCAGCTGAGATAGCGACGTGGGAAGCGCCGAAGCAGCTCCTAGGGCTGGATGGCAGTCTTCCTTTTGACAATTTCAATGCCAACTTCGCGTTCGATAATTACTGTCTTGACACAGAAATCGATTGGGTTTGTTGCTTCCCTCGGTATTTAAAAGAAAGTTCACTAACTAGAACAGAATACTTGGGACACCTTTATCGAGGAGTCTAGCTACGAGGTTGGGCCTATCTATTGAACATGCACTGTTCGTGCTTCGTGCGCTTAAAAAGGCTATAATTAACAAGCCAATGCAATCAAGGAACTGGGCCGCATGGGATCTCTTCTCCTTATTTCCATCCCCTTTACTTTCATCCTGGTCCACGAGGAATTCAGTGCGGGATGTCTAATGTTTGGTTGTTAAACCGGTGTCATATTTCATATCTTTCTACATATACATGCGAAAGCTCCCTAGTTCCCCCTTTCTCTAGCAGGGCACCCCGTCTTCTATATTGACTAGAGGCGCGCTTATCATTCACCTATAGTGTGTAGTCAACACAATGATCCCCCAGCCAGCTATTTCGATTCAATGAAAACATCCATCTCAGCCTGGCGTACGAACCATCCAGCAGTCACTTTCCAGTCGCGTTCCTTATCCACAAGTGTGAGCTTAAACTTTATCAAAAGACTTGGAACCAGTTTTGCAATTTGCACTAAGCTTAAATGCCGACCCATGCATGTCCTCGAACCTGCACCAAATGCAAGCGATGCACGCTTCATGGCCGCCACACGCCTCGTGTGCTCCTCAGCCGACTCGTCTACTGCCTTGAGCCATCGGCTAGGATTAAAAGTTTTTGGTTCGGGTCCCCAGATAGGAGCTAAGAGATGGATTGGCCAGGAGTGACAACCGACCTGTACCCCGGCGGGGACATGCGTACCATCTTGCATCATCAAACCCTCTGCGGGAACCACGCGTTCCAGTGGTAGGCCGACCGGTGGGTGTATTCGCAAGCTCTCCTGGATGACTGCGTCTAGATATGGGAGCCGTTGAGCTTCCTCCCACGTCACCGGAAAGCTGGGCTTTGCAGTGTCAATCTCGGCGAGCAGACGCTCGCGGACATCCGCGTGTCGCATGACCATATATAGGATTGTCCTCAGAGCGATGGCTACAGTGTCAGACCCAGCCATGATATTTGTAGTCGTGTAGATGACGATGGTGCGTGCGTCAACTACAGTCGGGTGCATCCGCTGGGCATCTAGGAAGTGGTCGATGAATAGTCGTGGTGACGGTTTAGCAGAACCATCGGCGAGCGCTTTCTGTCGCTCTTGGATAAGCGAGGCCGCAAGCGTCGCGAACTTGTTGGTCCGGTCACGGAATAGGTTGACTATCCCGTTTTTGGTTTGCAGCCAATCGAGCCAGGGCATTTGGGATTGCTGGTATGACGTTAGTTTGCGACCCAGGTAGTATTAGGTCGACAAAGATACCAACGGGGAGGGGCCTTACTGGTGAAATTACATCCATCCGCTCATCGAGCCGCTGGATCATGCTATTGACATCCTCGCCCCGGTCAAGGAAGCCAAATGCCTTACCCCAGGTCATTATGGCCATCACATCAAATGAATCTAGCTACCGATTAGCTTTGATCGCCAGACCAACTCATGAAGGCGGGAAACAAACAGTACTGCATCCATGCACCCAGGTCGCACGGCTTCTTTGTTTTCGACTGCACTATCATCTCATCAAGACGAGTTACCATAGTTTCAATGCACTCGTCTACAATGGGCTCGAATTCTAGGGCCGACTTAAAACTGTAGGCAGTAGCAACGGGCTGCTTTAGCATCGAATGAGTCGTTGCGTCGCGCGTTGTGAATAGGTTGTATCCAATCTTGTCTCCAACCCAACCCTGGAAAGGATGATAGAACGGGCTCTAAGGCAATCTGCATGTTAGATGCGATACAATTTCTATGGAAATACCATGTAAGAGATTTGTCGTCACATGCCTTCAGAAACCCCTGACCTGGACCATATATTTTTGAAATGTAGGCTGGATCCGAGATACTAAGCGTGCTGGGTCCAACGCGCACCACAGGGCCGTGTTTTTCATGCAGCGCGACCCGAGTTAAGTGGCACTGGCGACCTCGCACATCTCGAAATCGCCAATAGTCGGTGAAGCGGGCGAGAAGCGGGCCTGGATAGCGACTCAGGGGATGAAAGAAGTTTTGGTAGAGCGCATAGAGCAACACCGCCAAGATGGCTGAGCCGAACAGATACCATTGTTCGGTAAGCATGTACATCGTTGCTAGTGTGGCGATATTTTACGACCCATAAGTCGTCAAAGTACACTGTCGAAGCGGTTGGCGAGCAGAGCAAGGTGGAATGTTATAATAAGTACGTCACCTATTATTCTCTACCCATATCTTGATTTCTCGGAAACATGGTAATCACTACTAAATCCGCTCAAACATCACATAAATCAGCGTTGATTTCGAGATAGGCTGGACTGTTTTACTCGGGACCGCATGCCAAGCTAACCCCTTTTGGTGTTACGTATATTAGCCTTCATTATAATTATAGGCCTATATTTTTGGGTACTATCATACTTGCGGCCGACGAATATGGCTGAAGACGACGTAATTCCGGCTGTAGGCTCAGTTCTTAGATGGGATACTAAACGTCTTTGCAGACCAATCACTATCTTGAGATCTTGCAAGAAAGAAATAGTACGTGTTCCGCCTTGTTTTGTTCTCAAGATATAACGCACACCAAAGGGACGTAACCAACGTTATGCTACGTCTAATTTTAACCTTTGCAGTCTACTGGGCAATTTCTATGATCTTATCTAAACCTGAAAACATACATTTGGTACTGCTTTTATGTTATTCCGATATTGAATAGAGAGAGTGATATAATCTTGACGTCTCGTAAGAAAATCAGCATGCAGAGGCGATATAGCTTCTAATTAGCCCTCATCAGACACCCCGTTTGATCGCATCTGCGAGCTTTTCCGCCAGCATGTCTACCGTCCCCGTCGTCAGCTCATTCCTTTTCCCATAAAGCTTCAATAAACAGCACTCACAGATATGCCCTTGAGGTCCGGGTCCGGGCAACAAGAAGGGAAATGCTGAAGCGTCGACAACACGTACTTCGATAGGCCATAAAGTCAGTCGGAGACATTATCGATAGGATACTACAATTAATAACTCGACCTCACTTACGCTTTTTGACACCGTGTACAAGGCCCGTTGTCCCTACCACCGTGTTCATGTCTGCAGCCTTTCCCATTTTATTTGTCGCGTGCCCGTGATGGAGCGAGGTGCCTGCTAGTGTGATGTAGTGCTAGTCATTCAAAATCTGGAATTAGCACCTACTCTTTTGGGCAAGGAGTGAGGGACAACTAGCATGTTTCGAGAACCGCCCCCTCGACAGACCGTACTTGGGAAAGCTGTCTTCTCATACAGCCGAATGAAAGGAAGAAAGACCGCGAGTTAACGTACCAGAATTTGCTCGTCGGTCTGATAACTGGGGCCTGGGAGGAACTCGTCAATAATGACATCTGCCATAGCCGATGAAGCGGCCATTTCGCGGACACGTCTAAACGAAGCTAGCATGACGTCTAGATCAGCCTGAGCCGTTAGCCAGTTAGGGTTTATAAGCGGGGCGTCACGCATGCTCGCGCTGGTGATGGTCACATTGCCGACGCTCTGTGGTGTTTGAAGCACAAATAAGAGTGACGCATAGGTCTGCCCAGGCACGGTGCCTGGCGTCACTGCGAACGGCATCACAAGGTACTCAACCTCGGGCCAGTCCTCAGGTAGTGCGTCTAGAGCTGCAACTGTCTCTGCCGACCAATTGGCCCGGAACGCCTCGGGAATCTTCTCCACTCCAGCATAATCGCCTCCCGGGTTGGTCAGTGGCCCCGTCGCTGGCCGGTTATTGTCGAATGCGCTGACGGAGGCGGCACTTGTAGTATCAGGCATCTCCAAGTTGACCCGCCATGTCAGCGGGACTAGCACGTGGTCCACCAGTCCCTGGCCTACGCCCGGTAGGTTCGCGAGGACGGTGATGTTATGCTGTCTCAGCACGGCCGCCGGACCGATGCCTGACACCATGAGTAGTTGCGGTGACTGGATGGCGCCGGCCGAGACAATGACCTCCCTTTTGGCCGAAATAATGGCCGAGGTGCCATTTTTAGTGGTAACAGCAACTCCTATCGCCTCTTTCCTGGAGTTGAACAATACTCGTTCGGCTAGTGTCTCAGAGAAGACAACGAGGTTAGGTCGGCGCAATACCGGACGCAGGAACGCCGTGTCAGAGGAGGCACGCTGGCCCGTCGTGGGGTTC
>JAPESX010000776.1:0-14317 GCA_029590615.1 Nemania bipapillata
CGTTCGGCAGCCTCGGCTTCCACTAGGGCTCTCTTCTCGCTTTCTGCAGCGGCGGCGGCTGCCTCTTTTCTTTGTCTTGCACGCTCGCGATCACGGGCTAGTGAGCGCTCGTAGGCGTCGTCCTGCTCTGATCGCAAGTTGCGCGTGACTTGCTGTGCAGTCCGCTCAGCGCGAACAGCCACAAGATCCGGCGCATACTTGTTGATAGCTGTCTGGATCTCTGCTAGATAGGTGGTGGGCGAGAGTGGGCCAGCAAGTCTCTTGATGATGCTCATACGTGTGCTACCCTCTTTAGGTGTGAGGCAAACAAGGCATGAAAACGGAAACTTGGTGCAATTGTACTCTGCGGCGACCTGATAAGCCTCCGAGTCGAGCACATTGCCACCCCACAGGACAATGTTGTTTGCTGGGTCATTAATGAAATTAACCACTTCCGGCGCAAGAAGGGTATCTCGCAGGAAGGACTCGGTATTGTCGTGCTCTGGTGACACGAGCACAATCAATAAAAACTTTAAATCTCGCTTTGCGAGGTCCAATGCTTGCGCAAACCCGCCTTCGTGGAAGGGAAGGGCGTTGCTCCCGTATTCCTCTTCAAACTCCCGTCGAAACCGTGCAGCTGTGTCAGGCGGCATCAACATGCGCCGGCCCTTACTACCCCGAAACCCAGTTGTCATGCTTGTTGTGATTGCCCGCGGACGAATAGAGGGGGGGAGGAAGGCAAATATGTATACGAACGTGCGGAAAAGGGCCGATACCGCGCGATACCCGAAATTGAACGGGGCAAAGATGATGGCGAGGAGGAACGGGGTGCGGCGAGTAGTGGTGGGCTGAGGCACTATTCTCGGGGCGGGATCGGGTCTTTCACGCGGTCGTGGACGGCCGTAGGGGCTTGATGACTCCAGGAGGCTCTCTTGCAGATTCTCATGTCGAGATGGGCGATGCGGGATCTGGCTCTGTGCTGCTACGGCCTCGGCAACCGGGTCGGGTCCCTCGCCATCGAAGAATTTGGCTATGGCGATTTGCACATTCCATTGTGATCTCTCCAGAAGAGCCACTGCTTCTTTAGTGTCCTGAGCCGTGACCTGTGTGTACTGCTCTAGGGCTGCCTGCTGATCCGCAGAGAGGTGGCCTATGTCGATACCCGCATTACTCGCCATGGTTGGGGTTCGCGCAGCCAACTGGACTACTTGACGAGTTCCGCTCAGGTTCTAACAATCAAACGTCCATAGATGGATATTGTGCCCAAGCTAGCGCAGAAGCTCACCGGAAGAACGGTCAAAAGACAGGCCAAGTACTGTTTCAAAGGCAGCGGCTCCGGCAAGGTGTCGCAGAGATGGTCTTTGTCGTAGATAAGGCTCAGCTTACGGACTAACTAGCGCAAGCAAGTGGCTGCGGACGTGATTGCGGAGTCAACTACCATAGGGGAGTGAAAGTGGTTGGCTTATGGGACAAATTAGAGATTAGGTTGAAGCATCCAAGATAAATGCGTATATTCTGTACAATTGCATTATTGACTGCGTGTTCGATTGAGCGCCTGGGTCCACCAAAAATACCTATATAGTATCTATCTACTTAGCTCCACGCAGTATGGGAATGACGACAATGAATGTACAACAGTACTATTTTAGACCTAGCGTCAAATAATTATAGCAATAGCACAATGAGGACTAGTTCCACAAATGGATTAGACTGGACCTGTATATTCGATATCTAACCAGATGGTATTCCGTACATACATAGTACCTACTTCGTAGCAGGAGGTACATACATGCATTACCTAAGGTATGTACAGTATGTACGCAGGGATAAACCTATTTTAGTTGCTTTAGTGAATGCGTAAACATAGAATAAGTCGGTACTTTATTATGGCAATCACATACTGCCTGCCATATGTACCTCGTCCTCACTTGTCTACGTAGGTACAAAAGGCGATTGCCTTCGGTACCTATCTAAAGTGCTGGTACTCTGTACCATAAGGCAGGCAGTGAATGCATTAACCTGACCTGATCTTCGAGGCTGAAATCAAGTACCTTGGTACCACTATAAAAGTCTTGGCGCTTGCCCTGGGACCACTATCTAATGCCCACCAATCTGCAGCGTGTACACAATACCTGGTTCTCTAGTGTACAATTCCGTGGCCGTCATCCCACTCCTACCAGCACCACCACCAACCACTACCACCTGTGCATACGGTACACCACAACTTGTCCGCCCGCCGCCTTGCTACTCAAAGCTTTGTCGCGTTGCGTCTTGTTAGTATTGTTATTCAAACCCCAGTCTCTGTGCCTCCTTCACCCCAAATCTGCATCCTTGTACCAATTTCTATATGTACAAAGCATCGTACGTATATACGGCTCGTGTCCGTGTATAATCGGCCATTCACTTAAAGCGAACAATTGATTCACAGCGCTGCTGCTGCTGCTGCCGCCGCTGTTGTTGTTGTTGTTGTTGTCCTTCCTCGCCATCCGAACCCTCTCTATCTATCTCCTGCGATTGGCTCCGATACTAGATTCTATGGGTGTATTTCCTACCCGAAACCCTGGAAAATGGCACCGCTTTGAAGTGCTTTGTTGTTCTCCGATTCTCCCTGCATGATCTCTCACGGTCTCTGCTGGGGCCAGCAACAATAGGCCTTGCCAGCTCGCCTGCTCAATGCGACAACGACGCTATTCGCATAAACCCCATCGCCGTCCGTCCCGTCTGCGCCTCTGCACCTCTCAATCCGCCTTGTCTGTAATTGCCTAGGATTGATCGATCGGTCGAGGTGGTTGTGGTGCACAGGGTGGTGCGAAGCGATTGCCCAGCCCAAGTGCCTGGCCTTCAGACATATAAATATTTTGACATTGCTTTTATGACAACAACCATGGCGAGTACAAGATTTGGAACTGCCAACCAGGGCAGACAGATGGCGTCACCCAGACCTAAAACGCGAGGTCAGTAAGAGTGGTCAAACAACTGTCTCCCTTGGAGCCGTGCCCTGCTATATCCGCTATATTATCAATTTGAGGCTAACTGAGGCCTCGGTGGTAGATTCCAAAGACACGCTCTGTCGAAATGTGCTGATATATGGTCATTGTCGCTATGAAGACCAGGGCTGCGCCTTCAACCACGACCAGAATAAAAACTCGAATAACTCGAGTGATAAGTAAGTTGTTATTTCTCTCCATCTCTCCTCTCGTCGGTCCCCCTCTTTCAAATAGGACCCTTCCGTGATTCTCCATTATGAATAGAAAAAGACATGCCAAATTATCGTTTTTTGGGGGGGCACCCTCTAAGGTCTTTTAAGGCCTCCTGCGATGTGTTTCCAACCACTTGCGGCTCTCACATAAGCATTGCAACTCAACTACTATAACGGCTCTCATCTTTTATCAATGCCTCCCTGGGTCTAGGACCGCCCTTTCAGACCTTGCCGCCGGATACATACCTTAACTTTGGGCAATATTGTTATTTAGTTGTCATCCATGAAGGCAGTTTGAGCATTGTTTGCTAGGGATGCTAGCTAAACCTCAGACTCAATATTTTGCTTGTGGGACCTTGAAAGACTCTAAATAGGGTGGCCACCGTAGGATATCAACAAATGTTTATCTACCCTATGTCTAGATAGGCGCGCCTCGCCACATTCCACACTGAGGCAATCCATGAAGCACCCTAGGAATCCACCTCTCAGGCGGTCAAAAGGCCAGAAAGATCGGAATTCCCAACAACCAGGGCAACCCGTAAGACCACTTATGGAGGGGGCGAATGTCGTGCAACTGCACCCACTAAGTCAAGCACAGCCATATCGAATGCTCAAAAACAGGCTACTTGTGGGCCACAAGAAAGCCATTAAATCAGCCCTGCTGGATCCCGAGATCGGAAACTCTAAGAAGGTGCAATGGAGCTAGCTACCTAGCAATGGGATGCATAGAGTATACACACGAAGGAGTTCATCGATACCTTTCCCACCACTGAATCAACCCCCGGACTGTTTACGGTTCTAATGAGTCGAAATTTTTCAATACTCCATCCCGGACTAATGACATAGATGATCTAGAGCCATTCCCAGCTTATATAGATCCTTCTGTGGCATTCAGGCTAGGAGATGTGGGATATTGTGGTCAAATTTCCCAATTACGTCTTCTTGGTGTGCGACGCACGTTACGAGCCTCTACTTTTGGCGAGAAACATAACTCGCCGAATCTTGTGCGAGCGCCATTCTCCAGCGACTAGCCCACTGAGGAGCATTATAGAGGAGGGCAGCCTTCAGACCCTAGTGAACAAACTATCCGCGTAGATTCTACTTCAATAGATCAACGCCAATATTTCTCTTCTATGTACGACGGGGCAAACGGTTAGTCTTCTAGCTGAAGTATTATTTGGTTTTTGAGGGTTTGATATTGACTTTGGGATTACAGTACCGCAAATGAAGGATAATTACAGACGGGCGACGATATAATTTGGCATACTCACAATCTCCCCACAGTCTACGGTGCTATGCCGAAGCAGTCAGCACTCTTGTCAAACTAATCTTCACGGAACTTCATCAATTTTCCTAAATATAATATTACTTTGTCATAACGTACCCCGCTAATCAAATTTATAGCCAGCCTAAGAAATCACTCAATGTTGATTCTCCATCCTTTACTCCTGCACAGCTCGGGGGTAAGAAAAGTACGTTTTCAACTAGCGCGGTACCTTTCACTCCTCGAGGGAGCTCTACCACCAGTATGATTACCATCACCAGCTATAAGCCCTATGTATTCATGCTGACATTCATTAGCTACATCACCTGCTGTCCATCAAGAGACTGGGACAACCTTGTTCAAATCAGCCCAATTCACAGATTTCAGCCAAAATAATTATGATTTAAATTCGACAGTGTGTTTTGTCCTCTTCGTACTACTAGTCTATAACAGCTAACAAACGTAGGATGCAGTGAATGGGACATCAGACACTTCATTAGGGTTTGATCCTTTTATGTCAAGTGTATCCCAGGGGCTCCAATCCACCCCGTATAATCCATATGCTGAAGAGCACAATCCTTTGGCGGGAAGTGGAGCATCTTACTACGGGGCACAGAATACATACTCGGCCCCATCTCAGCCTGTAGGTTATCGTATGGATACTCAGTTTCGCTAGCAGACAAGCTAACACTTTTGCCTATAGCTGCAATATCACCTTTATTACCCACTAGCGCCTATCCGCGACAGTTTACAACCTTATCAACGAGCGGTTTTCGATTTATTTCTACCAGAATCTGTTCGGGAAGACTTACAGAGAAAGTCGGAGGCAGCTCGACAAGTGCTCGCAAGCCAGCCAGGCGTTCAATCGCCCTCCCTCCAGCAATATCATTCCCTTGTGCCTTTAGATATCAAGCTCAAGAATAGCCCAGGTATCTTTGGTCTGCCTACATGGGTGTGGAAAGCTACGTCTCGAAAGAATGGAAATGTTTACTGCCTGCGAAGGGTAGAAGGTAGAACCATTCTCCCCACACATTCTCAAGGTCTGCACTAACCAATTATAGGCTTCCGTTTGACGAATGAGGATGCTATCAAGGCTGTAAATTCCTGGAAAAAGATTACACATCCAAACATAGTCACAACAGTGGAAGCCTTCACAACTAGAGACTTCAACGATAGTTCTCTGGTCTTTGTGCACAGCTATTATCCACTTTCAAAGACCTTAGCTGAACATCACTTCCCCACCACTCCCGGCCGGTTTGGTCGTGTAGTCCCGGTAGCAGAAAAAGTGTTGTGGAGTTATCTGGTTCAACTCTCTAGTGCGCTTAAGGTGATACATAAGGCAAAGCTGGCTGCACGTTGTATCGATATTAGCAAGGTCATTTTGACAGATAAGAATCGCATCAGATTGGGCGCATGTTCCATCTTTGATGTGATACATTTCGAAGCACACCGTCGCGTTGAAGAACTCCAACAAGAGGATTTCTTCAACCTCGGGAAACTTGTGCTTAGCATCGGTACCAATACGCCACCTAGGAACATGCAAGATCTGCGCGCACTTCTCGACCAACTGGGTCGAAACTACTCCGAGGAGCTGAAAGAAAGAGTATCCTGGCTGCTGAGCGCGCCTCAGTCACAATACAAGACGGCCGAGCAATTGATCCGGGATCTAGCAATGCATATGGACGATGCATTTGTTTCCTCGAGCAATGCCTACGACGAAACAAGCAATCATCTTGGCCGAGAACTTGAAAATGGAAGGCTAGTACGACTGCTAGCCAAACTAGGCACAATCAACGAACGCCCCGAGTTCGATGGGGATCCTAATTGGTCTGAAACGGAGCATCGGTACACCTTGAAACTGTTTCGGGACTACGTCTTCCACCAGGTTGATGCCCAGGGCAATCCCGTCCTAGATCTAGGACATATCATAAGTTGCCTGAATAAACTAGATGCCGGCAGTGAGGAAAAGATCTATCTCACCAGTCGAGATCACCAATCGACCTTCCTTGTCACGTACCGGGAATTGAAGAAGCAAGTTCAATCGGCCTTTGGTGATCTACAGAAAGGAAACACCAAGCAACAACAGCAGGCCAATAGGGGCTTTTAAGTCAACTGGTGCCTGGCCCTAGGTACAGTGTCTTTCAGCCAAATCAGAAGGGGAATACGACCGAAAACTTGCACCTAAGTGCATTCAGCATGATATTTCTGAGCATTACCTAGGTCGGCATGTTTGAGAAACTAAATTAGGTACAGCACTACGTTGAGGTTAACAGCACATTCGAATAGTACCGATCAGATAACCCTGCCGGATGATGTTGGCATGCTTGGAAGAAGCTACTATAGGAACAAAGCTTGTATAGCGTGGAGGTGGCCAAAGGTCCTATATATCTTTTTAATATCTAGGTATTGGATGCTGGAGCGACATGCTGCTTTTCAACTAGTAGCATATAAGCCATAGCTTCTGATGAAAACAAAAAGAGCAAAGATAAATATGAATAACAAGAGAATTTTCAACTACCTAAAGAGCTAACGTAGTGACCTAATTCAGGCGTATGATATTCCTACTTGGTTGGTAATAGGAGAGTGGTAACAATAGGTACACCTTCTGCTTAATATGTATATCAACACTGATGAAGAAAATTCATACGCTCTAGGAGAATAGAGTTGCATGGTTTTAGTATTTAAGTATGTAAAAGTAACAAAGGAGAGAACTCTTGGGAGTAACTGACTAGCATCTATGGTTTCGCATAGACTTGAGTTATATTAAACTACAGTATCTTATCCCAGGTCTCTTGTCACTTGATGTTAAGTAATCAGTGAATGAGGTTAGTAGAATTAGAACATAAAACACCTTTGCTACAGTAGGAAAACAAAATTAATAGCCGTAACTTCAAGTTCATATTCACAGTAGCCCAATCATATAATTAGCATGTTTCAGAGTGCAAGAGAGAATTATCTTACTAGTGCAGTGTGCAGTGCTATCACAGAGCTGGCAGATATGACAAGGGCAGCCATGGAATGGAAGTCTATTTCAAGGGAAGTCGCTAAAATCTGTGATTCCCAAAGCAATTTTGCTCACCAATCGTTTCCTAAAGGTGGGCCTCTTTGCCCTACAGACAGGGCTTGGGCATAAGCCTCATCCGACTCGTCGCCTTACGAGATCGTTGCCCTTTTTATCTTTCTCTCTTCCGGGGTATATCATATGGCTTGCTTGCTCTCTCTGTGAGTGGATGGCTAGCTTTAGGCTCTCTGGTATTGCGGCCGATACATATTTCCTCATGACCTCAGCAGATTAGGTCTATGGCTCAATCGTCACCCTGCTGAGCAAATGGGTTCTCAATTTCCTCGCTACCATCCATGGGGCTAATGACTACTAGTAAGGTACCCCGAGCCACTACGAGGCCAAGAGATCTTGTTGCTTCCCTGCCCTCCTCGTCTGTCCGTGTTTTTCGTTAGCCCTTGAATCATTTCTGCATGTAATTGTGACGTAGAACAAAGTGGTAGGGCGGCAGCAACTTACCTCGCATAACCTCTTGGACTTCATCCAACACTAGGTTCATAAGCGCATCATACCCCTTTAATGTACCAGTGACTACTCACAAATCGCGAGTTAGTGGCCATTGTTTGATATCTAGATATATGTATATGTCGCCGGGGCTGGACAGAGGGATAGGCTGCAAGATGGGAGTCATACCTTCGCGTCCTCCATTAAATTTGACGGTAATTTTCTTATCCATATATTTACTCAGATCAAGGATGTTTTCCTTCTTGGGCCGCTCTCGTTCCTGGCTAGCACCGGAACCGCCCGACTCTCCCCCATGTCCTCCTCTACCACCGCGTCCTCCCCGCCCTCCGCGGTAGTGGCCGCCGCCGCCGCCTCGGGCACCGCGGTGATGCCCACGGTCGGCCATAGTCCGTGATGTGGTTGGTGTAAAAGTGGCTTCGGGAATGTCGCGTGGGTAGGTAGGCCGTCGCAATGTCTTGGGACCTCAGGGTTCTAGGAACAGAGTAACAGCCTCGAGGTCTAGCTCTAGCTCTAGCTCTAGATCCGGGTCGGGGTCGGAGTCGGAGTCGGGAATGCAGTGGAGATTAGACTGCGCGGATTCGTAGTACCCGGTTGGCGGATAGGGTAGAAAGCCTAGACTGGTCGGTAGGTAACGGACCAGGCTGCCAACTGGCCAATAGGACGAGGTAGGAAAAGGTAGGAAAAGGTAGAGAGGCTGAGAAGTCTCGTCAATGTAGAAGTCGCCTAGTAGGCCAGCAGTAAGGAAGCGTTTGACAAGGTGGGTCAAAGTGCCAGTCTGATACCTATGTAGCCATTGGTAACAACCTAATAAAGTCTTTTAGTGCCAAGGTACATATTAGATGGCAAGGTTCGGTGATAGCTATAACGAGGTGGAGTGGAGGGGCAGAAGGCTGAAAGATTGGTCTTCTATTTTGTCAAGTTTGGCCGTTTTGATAGGCTGTAGAAATTCCCGAAGGAGGGGCAAAACAGTGGGGAATACCTAGATAATCACAAGGCTTCTGCTGCAGGCTACAGAACTGTCCCATAGTGTACCTATGTATATGATACTGTATAACCGTACTGTGCTATACTTTATAGTGGGACTTGGTACATAGTTTAGTCTAGACTCGACCTCTTGCTAAAGCTTCACAAACCATTAACAGCCCTATCCTAATAGCATTCCCAAAAATAACCTCTGAATTATGAATATTTATACATATATCTCCTGACGAGGATACGGCTTACTTGTTCCAGAAAAAGCAAAGCATAATACATGACACTGTGGCTATGTGCAAGTAGACGTGCCTGCCGCCGGTTATTTATTTTGCTATATCTGTTACTCATTGCATGCCCTCAATATTCAGGGTGTCCCTGTAACATGGTAGGTAATGTGTAAGCACGCACAGCAGACGGATTATGTATGTATCTGACCTCCACCACATAGCCCTCTACCGGTAGTCAGTTCCGATAGCGTACCGCATAAGGCAGCGCTAGCTAAGAGAGCCATCAACCCCCTGATTAAGTGATTAAGGGGCTCTCTACAGAGGGAGGAGGGAACGCCAGATCTTGTCGAGAAACCCTGCCGGGCAAATCATCTTCGTTCCATTGTCCGTGCATATTTTCGCTAAATCTTACGGCTGATAACGCTAATATGGACAGTTGAAAGGACTGCATGGCGGTCCCCAATCAGCATTTACATGGCCAGGATGAATGGCTATAGAGCTAGGAATGGCTCGCAGCTCCCTTGAACCCTGCTTTCTTGCCGGCAATTTGAGATGTTCAAAGCTCCTACTGCAGTGTAAGTATGTCTAGGTAGAAGTCCCGGGGGAAACCGTTCTAACAGGAAGTATTGGCGTTACGTCCAGCTGGCCGAATGGGTCTGGTAACTGTCTTGGATGCAGCTATAACGATGCAAGATGTCGATCATTACCAACTTAGACGGCTGAAGGAGAGCAGTGCAGACAGAGTGAACCCCAACAATGATGATCTCTGCCTAGTTGCAACGATTGCATCTGGCCAGCGCAGTCTAGCCCGCGCGGGTTGTGGTATATGGCCAGAAAATATGGCATTGCAGCGGAGCAGATGATTGACGTGGATCAGAGCGCAACTCGGGCTACAGTACTCGACACAACGCGTCGATCATAACGTTATACAGTAGCTTGGTTTGAGGTTCTACGGCATATATGGCGTCGTTCATTATGTTGGCTACATGCAGTCGGCGAAGCAGCTCGACGTGAACACGCGGATCTAGGCGTCCAAATTGTTGTTTCACCGCATTAAGAACTAAAAACCCACCGATTCATCGTACTATGTATACAGAAAATGGTCAAAAAGCTATGCATACATTCTTATCAACACGGCATTATAGATGACTACTGACAATTTCTTTCCTGGGGGCCCTCAGGAGATTATATCTGGCGTGGCTTTTTGTCTATGCAGGACTTCGCGTCTAATTTATATTGCCTACGTAGGCAGGTATATGTTGCAGTGTATTCTATACATGCAGAGGCATGACTAAAACACACAAAATTAACTGTGCGGTTTTATGGAGTGTGGGATATCTGGAATCACTAATTGTGTTCCCTTCCAAAGACTCGGCGTTCTATATGAAGCAGATAATAAGGTGGTGTGCAGATGGCCTAACTATCTTTATTTCCTACTTACTGTATGTAGGTCGTCCTCTTGCTCTATTCTATAGATAGACTAGCCACATTACGGCATACAGTCCCTAGTGTGGGCGTAGACCATCTAGGAATATCCACTCCGTACACTAGAAGGAAAATCCTTCGTTCGCGTTTGCTTTTATTTTTATTTATACCAGCTAAGGTAGGCCTACTTTACAGTACAGTATAGCACATATGCTAGTACATATATCTAAATCCTTACCCGGTGCCCATGTACTATTATACTATCTTGTTATCTTGTACCGAGTAATATGCGCGTTATGAATCACTATTCTGATTGAATACGTAGACGCGCGTAGGTAAGTATAAGATAGGTATGTTCTCTTCTTCTTTTGCCGAGTCTCGGTAGGCAGTACCTAGTGTACATCTACCAGTGCGGCAGGGTATCTTATAACCCCTGTACCTCACTCCCCCCGCCTTTCGTCTTTTGTCTTCGTTTCTCTCCTGGTCACTTTTTGATCTCCACAAAGCCCAAGAAAGCTGGCGCAAAGCTCACACACCCTGCAAGCACATTCATTCATACATAAGTATTCGGTACCTATGTATTCTGTATGTAAGCTACACTAACAGCCCCCACACGTCCATCGTCGCATTTGAGGTCAATTATTATTCTAATATTCTGTACGAGATCGACGACCCATCGCTCTACCTACATACCTACCACATTACCTTCTGGCTTCACCTACTTACTTGCACGGGCATACATTGTATCTACCTGCCTAGAACCCAATTGTCAAAGATCCAAACCCCAAGACCCAAGATCCAAGACCCAGGGCACTAAGACTAGTTCAGGTTCAGGACCCCAATTTAGAACCCCAATCCAGGACTTAGTTATCCAATTCTTGCGCGCGCTCCATCTCCCCGTCTCCTCTTACCTGACCGTCTTCTCTTGTTAATTCCGTCCCGCCCCATCCTGTCGGTCAATCTATCTACCAGGGATTTAATTTGACTACCTCCCAATTTCACCGGTCCCTCCTTCTTCCGGTTTGCTTCTTCAACTACCCATCCAGGCCCCAGACAGGCGCTCATACGGGGTTGTCGCTACCCATCTCTTATACATATTCATATACCTATACACTTACACGCCTATGCGGCCCCTAGCTCCCCTATAGGCTGCGCATCAATCAGGCCCAGGCTAAGCAACTTGCCGGCATCTTGCAGCTTGGATGCTTTTCAGGTGCCATGTCGCTACAGCGGTCACCCAGAATCCCGGGTCACCAATAGCACATCCCTCTGCAATCTAAATCTAGCGCACATCCAGTGCAGGGCAGGGCATCTCTCTGTCTACCTGCTGTACTCCTTTTCCTCTCGTGCTCAGCTGTAAGCTGTACCCATCGTAGCCCATTCCTTCCTATAAGCCCGCATGCGCATTGGCACATCCACGGGCCACACCCCCAAGGCTACCGATAGGCTGCTATACGTTGTTTTTTTATGTGTAGATATTCGTCCGGCCTGTACGCATCTACACTAACACACACGTACGCACAGGCGACACGCACACACACACATACACACACACACACACACCTCCTTCCCTACCTTCCTGTATCTCTGTCTTCCTTCCTGCCTGCCTGCCTGCTTGTATGTCTATTTGCCTGTTCGTCTGTCCGTCTGTCCGTCTTCCTGCCTGCCTGCCTGCCTACCTGGTTACCTGCCCGGCTAACCTACCTGCATACCTGCCTGCATACAGGTACTAACCCTTATACATACACCACTACATATTGACTGCATCTGCACACTACACACACTATACACACACATTGCACATACACATTCCTACTCAGGTACATGCCATTATCGGACGCCAGCGCCCACTCGTCCCTGGGAGCCAGAGTCTGGGTACCCGTCTCGTTGCTCTGTGGCGCTGTCTCGACTGCCTCCTGCTCATTCATGTTCTCGTTTCGTCGTCCCGCAGCTAGTTGGGTGGGATACTCGGGTGTGTCAGGGTCGTGTCAGGGCTGTCGAACGTAGATTCGTGCTGGGCGTCATTACCACATCTGCGCGTTCCTCGCGGGGGGACAAGGGACTATTATGGCGCACACTCTCGACGCCGACCAACATAAACGAAAACGAGATGTTGTCGATGATAACGGTAGCCAGGTACATGACCGTATTCCTCAACCGCCGCCCCCCCAGTCGGGTAAGTCACGTTTTCCCCCTCTGCCCATCGGCTGCCGGTAGGGACAGCAGACGACCCACAAACTAGTGCTGTGTGCTTTTGCTCTTATATGATGAAAAATTGACCGCCGCCTTCCATCTATTGCCGGGCTCTTGTTCTGTATGCCGTGTTTCCATCCACACTCCTCTGCTCTTTGCCTTGCCTGCTCGGCTCGAGAAGATGGAAACTAGTCCGTCTCCGCATGTGCGCATAAAGGAAGAACCAAAAAACTAACCAAAATGGAAGGCAACTCTGTACCTATAAACTACCTTTCGAGGTCGCTGGCGGTGAAGCTCAAGCTTATCCAGGGCGATAGTGATACCTTCTCTGATGTTCTGGGTCTTATTAATGAATATGAAGGCAAGTGAGCTTTCTGCAAGTCGAGCTCATACCCCGTGCGACGTAAGCCGTAAATGTGAACTAACGCAACCAATAGGTGTATTAAAGAGACATGAAAGCCTCGCCTTCAATTTGGGCGCAAAGCTCACCGGCTCTCGCCTCCTCAAGGCTATGGAGGGGGCATTCGAGGGTTCCATCACCACGACTCCTCCCCAAACCCAATTTACCCCTGATCCTGTAACGTGGCTCGATATCGTCGATTTCGCCAAATCCCACCCCCAAGAATTTCAATTGTCGTCTACGCCAACTAATCAACGCTACTGCCAATTCTCGCTGAAGGGCGTTCCAGTGGAGATTGGTGAAGACGACTGGAGGCTGATTGTCTCCGGTGCTCTTGATCGATTCAGGCTCGTGCCACCACAGCCCCTAGAGGAAGACGAGACTGCCGAGCTTGCCACCGTTGAGATTCTTGAGCAGCGTCTCCAGGTTCTTATAAAAAAGGCCGATGAAGTTGCTCGGAGAGCCCGTCAGCTCAATTATCATCTAAGCGGTAGAAAAGCCTCAATCCATTCCCGTCACCCGTCACAATCGGGCTCGACATCGGGCTTCCAGCCTGTGAACACGACCCGACAAATTGGTGCCAACCCTGGCTATGACTTGCATGCGGATCTCCTCCAGCAATTCATGGCCCCGGCGGCCCAGCCCTTAAATCACCGGGTGTCTTCGGCCAGCTCTCTCCCGCCCACTCCAAATCCGATAAGCACAGCGTCGTCCACGCCGAGAACTTCTATGCCGCAGCATAACTTCATGAATAGCAATAGCAACCGCCCATCACCCGGATATGCTTCGGAGTCCACTGTTAGAGACTCGGAAGAAGAGAACCGCATGCTAGTCACGTCTAGAATCGAGAAGATGGCTCGCGGAGATATGATAAAACCACCCTGCGATCGTTGCCGAAGATTGAAAACACAATGTATCAAGCACCTCACAGCTTGCCAGGGCTGTACCAAGAAGCATACTAAATGATACGTGGAAGAAACTGACGGAAGAAGAAGTGACGCTGCTGAAGACAAGCAGAGATGGCGACGAAGATGAGGAGGAACCAAGAGATGGACCTTGGAAGAACAGCCTAGCATCACCACAGCTGCCAGGAATAAATGACCTCGGGGCCCCAGCGGAGCGGGGTGGT
>JAPESX010000777.1:0-14311 GCA_029590615.1 Nemania bipapillata
TGTGGGATACGACGTCGCAGAACTGGATCGTGCCTAACCCGACCGGCAGATATAGCTTCTGGGTCGGTCAGGCGAGTGATGATTTAAGTGTTGTCTGCTATTCGGATACCCTGGATTGTGACGANTGATGTCCAAGGCCCTGTTTAGAAAAAAGGGGGGGGCCGTGGATGGAATTAGGCGACGATGTAATTGGCGGGGATAAGTGGTATTTGGAAGACTCAGATACCCGTCGAAGCATGATACTCCTGCTCTTATAGTAAATACTTAGTAATTTTCATCACTTTGAATCCACACGACTTTCGGTGTTATTAGTAAATGTAGATGAAGGCCAGGTAGAATAGGTAAGCGACCTCACTGATTCTTCCTTAATATTCGCTCTTCTTTTTGATCTTCTTTCTCAGGAATACCGCTAGCAGCTCGAATAGAGTGCGTGACTGCAGCCAATCTCATCAAATGCACAATGAGCCAGCTCATCAAAGCGGTTCAAATAGTATACTTAACACTCGGGTTAAATTGGTCGTAGAGCCGTGGGTTATCTGGATTCACACCTAACAAACAACAGAGGACATCGTAACAGGGCAGGTCAAAGTAGACTGATTCAAGATAGTGTACATTTCGTATATGCTTGGAGGTAGGATACATATCTATCGGGCGCAGCCTCTTTCTGGCTATCGCTGGAGGACTGAAAAAGCCGACGTGCTATCATACAATGGCATAGGATGACAGTGTCTCCATTCACGTGTATCGGTCTAAATGTCTCTCCTCACGTCGTAGGCGACGAGGATTTCTCTTTCTCGCACGGCGGTATTTGCTCGTGTGGGACCTGTTTTAGGATCCGCAAGAGTTGGATAGTACCGGTACCTAGGTTGGTGTAGTATCGGCAAGCAGTTACATCGATAAAACAGACCGCTTCTTTTCCTTCCGTCGCTGCAGTGTCTTCCGGCCATTTCGTGTCCTTATACGGCTCAAGAATCCGTGACGCCTCTTACGTACTAGACGACTAGTCCTCGCCATGGTCGGTCGAGGGCCGCATCGGATCTGTTGTGGGCCTGCAAGCGCTGGATGTGCTGTGATAGCTGACTTGGGAACAATATCTAAGATTCCCTCGGGCGCATTTGTCACACCCGCGGGCAAAGTCGTTGTGGGGGATACTCGGGAGAGAAGCGTATTACTGCTATTGCATTGGCGAAAAACCGTACCATTTGAGGCCATGAGAGAGGGGCGAAGATGGGGTAGAGAAGAGAATGTTCTATTCAAGATAACAGATACAAGGTTAGCCCAGGTCCTAGTAAGTGTATCGGAGCAGACAGTCGCGGGAGATGGGAAAGCGGAAAGGAGGACGGGGGAATTGGGAGGAATTGGGAGAAGCCCATACCGTGTCGTCGCTAGCGCCTGCGTGGTTGTGATATTCTTGCAAGCGCGTGAGAGAGCCGCTCTCGCACTTAGTGATGCGAGATTTAGAGATAGCATTTTGCCTACTTCTACCCCACGTATTGTCGCCGTTTACGTCCCTTCTCGGCCCCTTATCAGGTAGCCTGTGCTCCTCGTGGATTTGCGATGGGCGAGATCGCGACAACTTCGAGCGACCAGTAATCGGTGTGTTGCCTCAAGTGCTTCAAACATGAAGCAGCTAGATAGGTATGTAGTACTGTATTTACTATGTTGTATGGTGGATAGCCCAAAATTTCAGACAATGGAATTATGTAACGGCCCGTTGACAGCTGGATAGACCAAGCTACTTAGATAGGTATGTCGCTGCGACCGCCCGAAGAAAATAATACTCCTTTGACATTGTGAAAATTATTTATTCTTATTGTTGTCATTATTATCATCATTGTTATTTAAAAAAAAAAAAAGTTATCAGCATATAGCACAACTCATTGAAGTGGGATAATACCTAGCCTAGTCAAGTGATGCTCTTAATATAAGACTGCCATACAGGCAGTAAACCATAAATGCAGGTATTAGTGCCAGCCTCTTTTTTTAACAAAAAGTCCGTCTGTAGATATATTACGTTCCCTCGAGTAGCTTTAAACAGGACGAATGAGGGATTATATTTATACATAAGTCTTATCAATGTTTATATAGAAGGCAAAGTAGAATATTTGCTATTTTAAAGAATGCCACGCCTGGTACCTAGATAATAGTTCTCAGAGAGACTACCATGAATAGATACGCCATCACAATATACACACTTTTCCCGTCCCTCACATAGCACTAGTAGTATTTCTCACATCTCGTAAATAATCCGTGACGTCAGTCCATCCCCAGCAAGCTCTTGCCTAGTCCTACTGTCGTGGAGTTCACTATTAGTATTACCTTGAAGCTCCTGAGGAGTATTCGCATATTTGTTAGTAGGTGACATGTCCGACGCCATGTTTGACGACACGTTTGGCGACATATTCGATGAGCGGGTCATTTTTGCTCTTAGTATGAAATACACCAAAAGGATAAGGGCGATCAGCGCCGCCAGGCTACCAATGACAATGCCGGCTATGCCACCGGCTGATAAATGCCTTTTTCCGTTGGTAGCAGTAATGGTAGCAGCAGTAGTTGTTGTTGTCGTCGTCGTCGTGTTGTCACAAGTTGTTGTAGTGTCCGTAGAGGTAATTGATACTAAGGTGCTTTCTCGCGTAGGATTCGCTGCCCACATTGTAAACGTGCCGGCATCGTGGTTCACCATGAGATAGGCCCCCGTGAAGAAATACCGGCCTAACGTGCGCGGGGCGTCGTACTTTGCGTACGAGATGGCGACTAGCAACTCGTGCTGCGAGTTGTTGAAGATACGGGATCCGTTCCGGTCAACGTCAACGTACGGTACTAGATACTGGTTGTTTGGTATGCGGACTTCTAGCCCGGATGATAGAGATATGGTCATGTCACCGTCGAATCTACCAGGGGTCTAGTTAGTTGGAACTCTGTGTGAAGTTCTGGTTACCCATGGCGTCCGCCTAGGCTGCATCTTGCCTGACCTTGAGAGACTTACAGATTCGTAGAGTCGTATAGATACCCGCCCCAATGTATCCCGTAAGAAGGCCCAAGGGAAGACACCCCTGATGTATTCTCGAAACCCTTGACTATGGCGGGCGGCGCCTCCAGGAGCAGTTGTCGTTGTGGGACTATGCAAGCGTCAAAGGCGTCACTTGGGGAGAGGAGTTCGACGTCGTCACCGTCCCGAATATTCAGTTTCACGCTCGCGACGTTCACTCTCATGCCCGTCCAGCACCCGGTCGTGTCACTGTAGTCCAACCGTTGCGTGTAGTTCTTGCCGATGACCTTCTGCGAGTCGTAGCCGCCGAGGACGAGGCTCCCATCCATCGCATCATCGGCGTCCACCCACATCCGGCCCCAAAATATGGACCACACGCGCGACCCGATCCGGCCCGCCTTCACGAGGGTGTTCAAGAGGGTCGAATTCGAACCTAGGCCCATCGGATGGGAGATGGTGTAGCCATGATCCCAGGATAACCGAGGTACCCCGAAAGGGAAGGATTCCGAGACCTGCACGGAGCCGATGTCGAGGGTATCTTGCACGGGCACGCTCGAATCGAGGAGCTTGCTGATACCTGTTTCGGCGTATTTCCCCTGTGTTTCAACAGGAGCACCTCCCGCCGAGGGAATGTCCTCTGCTTTGTGATACGACGATGAGCTCACGTCGGAATAGAGGTTACCGCGCCGCACCCGGCATATCGTATCACTAAATATGATGGAAGGGTCGCAGTAGGGCTGCTCATCATAGATCCACGTATTGTTGAGCTCCCTGGGACACTAAATGTCAATTCCTGGCAGGGAGATGCGACGCCAACTCGACTTACGGCCAAGGGAGAAACACGATGGTTTGGCCCGGTGTGCCAATGCTTGCTGGTATCCCTTTTGTGAGCGAATTCGAAATGCTGGGTATAATTTGAACATCAGTAATCGGGAAGACCAGTGGCTGGATCTCTCCGCAGGGCATCGCAGAGGCGGCCACGCCAATCAGCACTAAAGAAAGAAGGTCGACCACGATCATGATGCTACACAAGCAAGAGAAGCCTAGATGGATTAACGAGCGAGCATCCTGATGGATGATTGGAAGAAGTGTATCAATGTATTAGGTATTGTATCATTAGATACTCAGTCACGTACAGAGCGGAGAGACTACGCTCGATCGATAGGGGCGGTAACCCTCTATTTGCTACGTACATACATTACTGGCTTACCGAATGAGTCGGCAAGGAAAGGCTGCGGCATACTTACTACTCGACCAGGTTATGTGTTGTTGGTTCCAATGAAACCGGTGTGTTGGTGAAGAGCATATTGTCTTGGCTCGAGCTTTCTTTTCCGTATGTGTAGGAATGAAGGCGCTAATCCCTGGTTGCTCATTGGGTGGTGAATGCACGGCGTCCTAACAGTATAACCAACTGCATTTATGGGGCTCCACGCCACTGATTTCTGTATCGTCAGGGGGGTGAAGTGGCGCTGACTATTTAACGCCGTGTTACCTGTTCTGCCTGTTCTGTAGATACTTACCAGGGATAAACAGAAGGCCCCGCCTCCCCTTCGCTTCTCCCAATGAGTTCTGTAAATGAAACAAAAAATATCCGTCACAGTCAGTCATCAATTAGTCTAAATGTGCACCCAGACGAAAGAGCGTGTGCTTGGTTAACAGTCACTTTAGACTACGCCCAACGTCCGATTGAAATGCTCATGGGTGCGCGGCGTGATGAATATGTTATTGAGACGACCGGCTCGTCTCTTCATTATCGTGTCTGCAGTGTTCGTGTTCTGCGCCCTGGTCAATCTTCTCCCTGCACGTGATCGGCCTGCTGGAACAAAGAGCGCACCTCAGTTCGAATATGTCAAGAGCAGTTTTGATTGGTCCACGGTGACAGAGAAAAATCCAGTACCGGCATCTCAACTGCGATCTCTTCCCCGGGGTGTTCCTAAGAAACTCCCGGCGATTCAGTATCGTTTTCCTGCGGACCCGAGCTCGGCCGGAAATGCGCGCCGCCGGGTTCTTGCGGGCCGGCGGAACGAGGTGAAGGATGCATTTGTCAAAAGCTGGAAGAGCTATAGACAATACGCTTGGATGTCGGACGAGTTGACCCCTGTATCGGGCTCAGGAAAAGATAGCTTTGGCGGATGGGCTGCCACTCTCGTCGACTCTCTGGATAGCCTTTGGATCCTAGATCTAAAGGACGACTTTTATGACGCCGTCGCCGCCACTGCTCGTATTGACTGGTCTAATACGAAAGAGACGGCTTGCAATTGGTTTGAGACGACTATTCGTCACTTAGGCGGGTTGCTGAGCGCGTACGATCTTAGCCAGGAGCCGGTACTCCTGCGAAAGGCGGTTGAGCTCGGGGACATGCTATATATGGCCTTCGATACGCCGACGCGGATGCCGCCTTTCTGGCTCGATTTCAAGCTCGCGAAATCGGGAGGGTTGCGCGCTGGTAGCCACGATCCCTCCGCCTCCACCACATCTTCCTCTCTCGAGTTTACTCGCTTAGCCCAGCTCACGGGCGAAAGCAAGTATTACGATGCTATCGACCGGGTTACTAAGATGCTTGAACGGACGCAGAATGCGACTAGGTTACCAGGCATGTGGCCGACGTCCTTGGACCTGCAAAACTTCGTCTTTGAGAACGAAGAGGGCTTCACGCTCGGCGCCCTCGCCGATTCTCTGTACGAGATGTTCCCTAAAACATATGCCTTACTCGGCGGGCTCGATCCCGTCTATGAGAAGCTATACCGTGTATCGATGGAAACAGTAGTCGAGCACATATTATTCCGTCCAAAGCTCCCCGACCAGGCGGATATACTAATTCCTGGCAACATATGGGTAAGAGGCGATGGTAGGATCGACCTACAGCCCGAAGTGCAGCACTTGGCTTGTTTCGTCGGAGGTAAGGGCATACCCCTCGTCTTGTAGAATACCCCTTCTCTTATGCTTGCTTATACTGATGGCTTAATACCCGTAGGTATGTTTGGCCTAGGCGGCAAGATATTTGGCATTCCGGATCATGTAGATATTGGGGAGAAAGTCACGCGAGGCTGCGTTTGGGCATATAACGCTATGCCGTCTGGAATAATGCCGGAAATTGGTGGTTTCCTACCGTGTCCCTCCAAGGAGGCGTGTCCGTGGGACGGGGAGACTTTTGAAGGACGGCGAGGTGACACGCTTCCGAAGGGGTTTGAGAATGCCCGAGACCCTCGCTATATCCTACGTCCCGAAGCCATCGAGAGTGTGTTTTACATGTATCGCATAACGGGCCAGGTGGAATATCAGGTTTGTGATAACACCTTTCCTTCTTCTCCTGATACCTTCACTGTCGCGACTAACGCAGACTAGGAGATGGCATGGGATATGTTTCAGTCGATCAAGAAGGCCACAGAGACCCAACTAGCCTTCTCCGCCATTACGGACGTCACCGTAGATGGCTCGGAAACGGAGAAAACGGACTCCATGGAAGTATGTAATACTAAGAAGCTCGGTTCTCGTCCCCGTACTAATATGTTCATGACAGAGTTTTTGGTTATCCGAGACCCTAAAATATTTTTACCTTATTTTTTCACCACCCGACACTATCAGTCTCGACGAATATGTCTTCAATACTGAAGCTCACCCTCTTAGACGTCCATGATCTTGACAGACCCCATGTTCCAGAATGTTGAGACGAAAGAGTTCCACATGCTGCGTGGATCAGTCACCTCTACACGGAGAAAATATTTTCGTGGCATTGAGATAACGATTGGACCAGTCTGTCAACTTTCAGAGCCCTAGAAACTAACGAGTGAGTCGGTAGCAGGCTACCTTAACGTTAGGGTTCCTAGTAATTTGAATGGCCGACACAGTTGGCTAAAGGCATGGACTAACTACACTAACCGAGAGTTGGGGATTACGTATTCATTTACTGTCAACCTAACCCACCCCAGTTCTAATATAGGTTGCCGATTGGACGAAGGAAATAGATTAACCGGCGCTCATGATGCAAGATTCATCAAAAGGCTCCATTATTAGGTTACGAAGAGGGGCCTTGGAAAGTTCTGAAATACCACCAAGGCGATAGCTCCATAGTTAGTCGGGCTTAAAAATAAACACCAATAAGGCCATGAGAAATATGAAGATAACCAAGCTTTTCAAGAGATGTATAGCGTTAAGATGGCCGACAAGGTTTTCTAATACATATATAATAATCGAAAATGTATTAAAATTCAACCTAGTATAAAATACATCCTACCACGTAGTAAGGTGAAAAATAAAATTTGGTAGATATATTTAAATATATCGCCTTGTAGTGTGTTGATGGTTACAATCCCACATATATAATCTATTTTATAGCTTAATACACCCCACGCTCACCCGGCTACCTGCTGCCAGCATTTTCGTATCGACACTGAAGCGATTTATGTAGTTCAAAGGCTAAAGCATCCCAAGAGTGCTAGCATGCAAGCTATTATGATCGGCCGAGTACTTTGTAGGTTGGCGCTGGCGTGATTCCTAGAGCAATCCGACGTTGGACACCGTGACGGGCCAAGTTAGTATCAATGTCACTAAAGAAGCCTTGGATATGCTATTGTTAGATGACAGACAACTTTCGTAGCATTGTAGAGAATACTACCTACACTCTGGCGCCACTTGGTTGGATTGGTGTTTAGAGGGTGTATTTTGCTATCTTTGTTGCATTTAGTCTTGGTTGGCAATATCTGGAGCATCCTGTCATATTCAAGTATATAGGGACGAGCTACAAATAGGCGATTGCTACAGCCACCCCGGCGCTCTTCTCTGGAGGCGTTGACTCTTAGAAAAAGGACAAGAGATTCATTTTTGAAGATCAGATACTAGTAGACACGCGGAAGGTGGAGTCGATCAAAAAGGTTTCGGCGTGGAATACTACTTATATTTTAAGTGTGCTAGAACTTTATCGGAAAACTATGTTGATGAACCCTCTATTGAGAAATGCCAGTCGTTACGAAGGGGCAAGGAGGCCCGTAATATTGTTATAGAAGTGTTCTTGGAAATAGGTTGGTTCGTATTCAGGGCTAGTGAGTGAGACATTCAAAGAGGCTTATCGTGGAGTTCAGATAGGTAGCGAAGTCGCCGAGGGTAATGCTAGGGAGGATCGGAATATAGATGAAAGTGAAGGCGAAAATGAGGAGGACGACAACGATGACGATGTTGAGAGTGGGCACAGGAAGGCTTGATTAGTAGGTGACCAGTAACGAATAGCCTATCGAAAATCATATACCTATATGGCCACGAAGTGAAGTAGCGCAAATTCATTAGGTAGAACAGCTCGTCGCGAGCTTCACGATGTGATATGCACATCAGGGTGGTGGTAAGGTGGGCTTTGGAAGTCACAGATGATTCTATGATGCTACCAGGTTAGTGTGGAAAAGAAAAGATATCGTCGGCTAGTCCGCCAGTCGTGATGAGCAAGACTGACGAGAGGGTAATCACAGGCGGCGGGATAATACAGAAGTGGTTGGTTTCTTTAGATCGGTTTGTGTATTGAGGGCAAGGACTTTAGCCATCCAGGCAACGTAGCTATTACGTGTAGGAACCGGGCCAGGAACTTCGAGCACTAGGCTTCAACCAATCTCGCATCGTATGGATTTAGCGAATATTTCCTTATCAACGCAGCTCAGTATTGAAAATGTGGTGACACTAGATATAGGTAGTCATCTTCTTCATGGCTAGGCACGAGGCACAAGCACACAATGAAAACAAGGTAGAGTAGACATCAAAAATTACGTCCGGTACGATCCCGAAGGATAATACAGAGCAGTTGACTCCGCGCTGTGCAATGCAGGTCTCCCACCCTACTGCTCGAAATTCAGGAGCTTCAAACAGTCGAACAAGGTAAGTATGAAGAAGAAAAGAAGAAGAAAAGAGTAGAGAGATGGGAGGCAGGCGACCTATATATACACAATTCTAAAGGCGGTGTGGTAGGCGGTCAACCTTTCTGCCGGCAGAATATTTTGAAAGAAAGCCGGAGCACTGACCACAGGAAGAGCCTCAGGTACCTAAGTACTAGATATTGAAAGATTTGATTGGTTAGTAAAATAGTGACGTGCCTTCCCCATCCCCACCACCATCCATTGCTCCTGCTTGATTAAGTAATCCATTTCAAGCACTTGCTTGTACAAGTAGGTACAGAATTCAGCCACAGCACTAGATAGGTAGAGTCTAGACAGCCCCGCCAACCCCTGGTTCTACCTAGCCCAAACGCGTCCTAGGTGGGCTTTCGCGTGTCATCAATTTATCTTGCCGCAGGTACGCGTTTATTGGACTCTGCATGTATTCTGTACAGAATCCAGCCAGCCCTTGCACAGCTCTATCTGTGACCCAATTGCTCTTTCTACCACACTCCAACGTGACCTAGATGCTGGATAGACCAGTTAAGATTAGGTACCTCCTCAACGTCAGAGATTGCTTCTTGTCAATGTCTATCTCCGCTATGGCATGTAGTTGTACTCTCATTTGAACTCCCTTCTTTCCCATGATTGGGCTTGATCACCTATTGCCCAGCTACCTCGCCTGATTGCTCATAGAGTTCGAGTACCTGCCCTCGATTCCGATCGCCTTACACCACCCACGTATATTGTACGCGCACACAACACCACCCTTACTTACGAGCCAGCTCGCTCCGTTCTGTGTCGATGCCTCTGCTCCCAGTGTCCCCGAATGTCAAGGTGTCGCAAGTACCATCTAGCAAAAGATCACACGACGAGTTTCTCGACGCCTCGGACACTGCAACTTGCCACACCTCGATTGATCCCCTAGGCTGCGAGAATCTCTCTGCACAGAAATCACCTACAGCATCTACATTAATTGTAGAGTGCCAACCTCGTAGGTGCCCCCACACTTCCCTCATTCTTATCCAGTCCCTCTCTTTTTTTTTATTACAGCTGCTATCCTCCTTCCGGCCATTCTAACCAACACCATCTACAGAACCCTCCGGCGCACCCCTTACAAAAATGGGATCTCCTTCAGGGAGCAGTTCAGCAACCCTCACTAAAGCTGGTTCTAGTACACCAGCTCATAACCCGCCGTCGCCTGATGTCACGCCCTCCAAATCTATGTCATCTCCAAAGACTACCCTAGCACATCCTATACCACAGGAAGTTACTGCAAAATCGGTTCCCACCTCTAAAAGGAAGCGTGTCTTGACTACAGAAGAGAAGGAAAAGGAACGGGCCGAAAAAAAAGCAGAAGCAAGACGAAGCCGCCGCAGAGAAGGCTAGGATTGTCGCCGAGAAAGAAGCCATCAAAGCCACTAAGGCCACCGAGAAGGCTACTAAGGCTGCGGAGAAGGCTCGTGCTGATGCGGAAAAGGAGGCGCTCAAAGCTGCCAAAGCCGCTGAAAAGGCTAAGGTGGATGCGGTGAAAGAAGCTAAGAGACAGAAGAAGCAGGAAGAAGAACTTGCCGCCAAAGCAAAGAAGGAGAAACAGCAAAATCTAATGGCTAGTTTCCTAAAGAAGGCGCCTACCACATCTTCTAGGGCGGGTGACCATCTTACCACCGTACCTAAAGCTGATACTGCTAGCCCTTGCTCATCGAGACAAGAAGAAAAGCCTAAAAAGTCTACCTATGAGCTTAACTTTAAGCCTTTCTTCGTCAAACCCGGGGTTACCATGGCGGCACCTTTATTTGCGATGGACGATGAAACGAAAGAGGCGAAGTCGGCTATTCTTGATGAGTACATTCGAGGTGATCGAGGCGAATTCACCCCCAAGCACCCTTTTAATGCTACAGAGGTGTTCCATTTGGCATTTCCACAACAGCGTGGGATCATCCCGCCCAGTGTCAAAAAGATTATGGAAAGAATACATGGAGATAATTACCAGAATGCCTTTGGTATCACAAATGCAAGGACCGAGTCTCAAACCGAGAAGCTTTTCACCAATGCACAGGACCAGCTAAACAACATTCCTATGAAATATATCCGCTTTTACGAAGATGTTAGGCCAGCATACTTTGGCACTATCACGACCCCCATGACGTACCATCAGCTCCGCAAACTTTCTCGTAGACCTGCAGGAAGAATACTATCGTTAGCCTACGACTATGACTCGGAGGCCGAATGGGTCGAAGACGATGGTGAGGATCTAGAAGACGCTGAAGACGACGAGGAGGATGTTGATGGCGATGAGGAAATGGATGACTTTGTCGATGACTCGGAAGCCATTCCCACAATCATCCGCCCAGGTTTTGAGACTGATAGCATGCCCGTCAGTTCAGGGCTCTGCTATGAGAACCAAAAGCGACTAGGGCCTTCTCCTACCGTCTATAAGTATCGATTAGAGTTTCTTCTAGGTAAGGCTTGTTGTTTACTGCGCTGATTAGCTCCTATTAACACCAGGCAGATTCTCTGGAGCATCATTCCATGATAAATCCCTTCTCTACGGAATACTGGCCAGTACCGGCAAGGAAAGTTGTAGCTGCTGCTACAGCATCATCAACAAAAGGAACAATTACCTCTCTATTAGCCCCTGTTGCAACTCGGGATACAACCACCACCTCCGCCCCCTGTATAACACTGACATCAGAGGTCAAAGATGGCGTTCCACGTGATATCCTTGAGGATTTCAAACGAGCTTTATTAAGTGACGAGTGCAAGGATTATTCGAAAGCTACCGTCATTGAGATGTTAGCTAAGAAGTTTACTAGTTGTACCAAAGCACAGGTGAAGGTGACGTTAGATACGATTGCCCACCGTGTCACACCAGCTGAAGCGACGAAGAAATCCGTCAAGAGATGGGCTCTTTTGCCTAACTTCGGCCTCAAAGGAACCTAATTACCTGATGAGCCCTTTTTAAACGTTTGGAGGTTGTATGGAGTTTTGGGGTCTGATATCAGCGATACCAACTATATCTTCAGCATGATTTGGGTTGACTAGGAGGCATGTTGCTCGCATGTTTATGCCCATAAGTTGCTCATGGGGTGCATGAGACTCTTCGCCTACGTGGTTTTGCTTCCTATCGTAGCAAACGCGGACGNAAAAAAAGGGTATAAAACCTGTACATAGATAACTACTAGGATGGCATAGATAGTGTCACTCTGCATGATGATTGGTCTCGATCTGTAGATGGGGTAGGGCGTTGGGGATTAAATGAGGCGGGATATAATGAACATTATAATGATTCAATGTGTACGTTTGACCCGTATTTAAAGAATTAAGCCTAGTTCATGACAATGGACTTGATCATGAGTTAGAGGCTTGAGTTTTAGAAACAGGTGCGTCGTTTTCTATGACTACATAAGACTTTGATGTAAGCTTCATAATTCTCAGTTGCAGAAGATTACAGAAACTCTATCTAGGCTTACTTACACAAGTCTACGGATCGGACGTTAAGATAACTACGTCGTCCTCAGTTTAATTAATCTCAAGGATTACCTCTCAATCCATAGACGTAAGTTATCTCTATCTGTATTCCAGAACTTACTAAGGAGGGGACTAGGAGATAGATTTAACTATATAGAGCAATCCTAAAAACGACGTTTTCGACACCTTAGTTTCACTCCTCTTCATAGGTTACGTTACACATTTATAAAAACACCGCCATGCCTGGTTTTTCCTTCTCTATTTCGAACCTGAAAGTGTTGTTGGACCTAGTGGGAAGAGCAAAACATACAGATATGCAATAGATGAAACAGAAAAAGCAAAGCAATCGACTATTCAACCATAGACGTATGAAAGTAAAAGTAAAACGATAAGCTTATGACTACTAGTCTGCCTATTGACTAAGCAACACTTATTTACCAGTAGCACCTGACGTGGCTCACCATACGTAGAAAACACAATACATAGAAACAGGTCCTCAGATATTAAAATCAAAGCTGCAGGGGAGATTTTTTACACGTCAATCATAATACAGTATGCATTTGCTATTCTCCTACAATACAGAGAAGGCTGAACAAGTAAGCTGTTGCCAGTCGATCCGATGTCCAAAGTCCATCATCAGGAGCCAGCGCAAGCCCTACAGGAAGCTTTCAAATGACATTCAATAATACCGCATATGCCACCCATTCCGATCATGGACATTGGTCGTTTGGACGTGCTGCCCGCTGCTCATTGCTGATAGTCATAGAACAGACCAACTGCTATTCGTACACACAGGCTCCGGTTTGCTGCTACGCTTTGCCCTATAGATTGGTTGTTTAGGTAAGTACGATTTTGTAAGTCCTACAACGTGGGGGGGTAAACTCTTAGAGCCGTTAGCAACGACTAGGAGCCCCCCTACTTGGGCGTTTATGAGGCCGGTTACTTTCGGTAGCTGGCCTCAATGCTCTGCTTTGGACTCAACGGCCTTACCCCACATCCCAGCTGGGTTGCAAGGCGTTTGCTGTCCCCCTATTTCTAGAGCAAGACGCTAGCGAACTGGGCCGTTGTTCCTATGATGACTGCGAGAGCAGCTAATCAATCTACGATCGTTGATCCTCCTGCGTCTGTCGCGACTTGTTGTGAGGACGCTTATCGCTGTGATGATTATGGGATTTCTCCCGGCGTGACTCTTCAATGATACTTCGCTGTTGCATGCTGGTATCGTGGCTCTTCCATTCGATTCGGGTGTCGTTCGGGCATCTGAGTATGCGACGCATCGTCTCGCTACGGGGGATGATGGTCAACCTGAATGTACGTCTAAATGTAGGTTGCGAGGCATACTTACCGGATCTTGAGGACCTTTTGTCCGGTATTTTTGGTCCAGATACTGAGAACGTCTTCTCCGTTACGCATACTAAGCACGATCCCACATAGTTCATCAGATTCATCCCCGAATTGGTCACCAACGCAGGCCATAATTAAGTCCTCATAGTAACGGTCTGCCACGCCTTTCTTCAACCGCAGAATCCATTTCCCACCATGCTTATTTTCCTCGTCTTCCCATATGGGGCGAACCCCCTCTTTGAAGAGATGATAGTCCGACACAGTGGGAAGTGAGGAGGGGCGTTTTAGGTGAGAATAGGCCAGCCAGAACTCTTCAGTTGTTTTCACGGACATCATGGGATGTAGTGTTTTATCATACTCGATGTAACCGTTTGCCTTTGTAATTGGTGGTCTATACCAAAAAACCCATTGGTCGCGAAGGCTGTGCGAAGACAGGGCGGGGGTCTGCTGTCCTGCCTCTGAGATGGAGCTCATGGACGGTTTGCCGGTGGTGGCCGAACGTAGGCTCTCTTTCGCAGATTTCTCTGCGGAGGGCGTCTTGGCCCCAACAGCGCCCATGGCTTGCTCGAACGGGTTCGCAGATGACTTGGGGGTCTTGGCCGAGCCGAACGATGCGAATGCGCCCGAACCGAGGCCAAATTGGTTGGCACCTCCG
>JAPESX010000778.1:0-14300 GCA_029590615.1 Nemania bipapillata
ATCTTGAGTCGAGTCTTGTCATCGACTTCCCCACGTGGGCCGATGCAATCCCTAATAGCCTCATGAAATCGATCCTTGTCGTAGACCATCTAATTACTACCGCTTGCCTCGCTTTTTGGTAAAGGTAGAAGTAATTGCAAGGGCACAAAGCTGAATTCGAGTATCTATTCACTCGTTTGACTAGCCCGACTCGGAAGCAAAGGCTCCTTCAAAGGCATACCTATCATGCAGGTCTCGCCGCGCAGGTCCAGAACGAAGGATCCAGCAAGCTTCGCTTCCTTGCGGTCCGGAAACATGGGGGATGGCACGCGAGACGCCATGCATATCATTCACATCGCTAGATGGAGATCAATTTCCCACGTGGTGGAAGGCTGGTGTGTCTCTCCAAACCATTTGGTCGGTTGCATTGGTTGGCGGCCCCTCTCGGGAGTCGTGACCATGATTGGGCCTCCATCTTTTCTGAGCCGCCCTCTACAGGCCGCTCTGCACGATGCTGCAGGTACCTCACATCACCACACCCACATACATGGAAAACATGTCTTGGAGGTGCCCCAACCAATCGCGCTAGCGCCCTGTGGACCACGACTTGAAGATGGAATCAGGTCACGAGAGCAAAGCAACAACAACTAGCTTAGGTGATTGACAGTTGTATTGAAATAGGGATTGTTCCTTTTATCAGTCTAGTGGATATGTGAAGCAGGATTGAAAATTTTTCCCAACCACGCCCGCTACCGAAGAAGAGTAGCCTAACTCGTGCATTGGAAATACATTGGAAATTGCAAGTTTTGAAGAACATCCGCCCAATCCACCCAAGATCCCTCTAGTCCCTCTAAGAAGCAAACCAAGAAAAGCCTGACTAGTCCCGTTTATGAGCAACGCCCAGCGCCGTGTTTCCTTAGGTCGCCTCTCACGGCGACCAAGCCGTCGTCTAGTTGACAATAAAAAGGGCAGAAGAGCGCAGAGGCTAAGAAAGCATGTAGCTCCATACTCCCTCCCCGGCGTGGGCTATCTATCTGCATGTATTCCTCGGGTATGATGCAGCGTATTTGCTAAATCTAAAGTCAGCACGATGCTGCGATATGGGTATCGATGGTAGGTATTGTTCTTAAGGGGATGACTTACTATGTCGGAGTTGGGGCGGCGTCATCATAGCCTCTCGCCTTGTGGTTGATTGTGACCGAGTGTTTGCCACTGGAACTCTCCCGTTCGATCACCTCACCCTGATAATTCTCTGAGATAAATATGTTAGTCGCTTAGGCAAATCACATGCGAGAGTAATTACTCATATGACACGCACTCGATTTGGACGATCGGAATGTGTCCCGTCTGACGACGCTGGATGAGGAGCTAGAGACATAGCCCGTAGAACTCTCGCGGGACGCCATATTATTCCTTGTACTGTGTGCGAGGAGGGCAATGACAGAAGGAGGGAGAAGCAAGAGTCGGTTATATGGTGTGACAGCGTAGGCGAAGAGCGATGGCGTAGTAGAGCAGGTTTGGAAATTCCCAATTGATTGATGCGCTTGGAGGTCGAGGCGGGCCTGTCTGATGAGGAAATTTATCACAGGAAATGGCATTGAGGGTTCCGACCCTTTTATAAAGAATTATCAAGTCACTCGCGCCGGTCTACGAGACCTAGTTTTACTTCACCCCATGTTGCAGACGCAGCAATTATGGCCATCGACGTGTGAGAAGCCAGAAGAGACAGGATACAGCACCATTCATCCTCACCGGCGGCGGCGGAGCCACGACCAATGCCCCAGGCACATCTTTGGGCTAAATGTGAACAATTAAACCACCCCACGGATGACAGGCACGGATTGGGCAGGCAGGTGAGTCAGTTAAGAAACCAAGGGCTGGTGTTTGACTGGACATCCTCAGGTTGCGTGAGGCAGCAGCGAGCAGAGGCCAAACCAAGGTCGTGATGGAGTGGGTACGTGCTGGGGCGATGAGAATGGAGGGCCAGGCAGATACGCCAAGGGGCGATCGAGGTTGGACCCAATTCGAGGGTATACCGAGAGAGACAAGTTAGAGAGACTGCGAAAAAAAACTGCGGCGACAGGATGACATCTCGGTGACCCTCTCAGCGCGCACACGAGGCACAAGGCGGATGTCGGCAGCCATACCGATCTCACAGGCCCCATTCGTCGGAACTAGGCAGTGTCCTCGACGAACCGTGTGCTACATGCAAGGGAGCAAACCAGAGGAGGTGGCGGCCTTGCCGAGCAGTTGGTTCGTGCCGATTGGGAAACCACGTCTACTGGCCTCTGCTGCACGCTTTGTATGTAGGGCAAAGTACCGTAGGTGTTCTGCATAGAGGCCGAATTGGTATTACCCCCTGTGGAGGTAGATAGAGGTAGGCAGCTAGGTAGGTCGGTAGGGAGGTCGGTACGTAGGTCGGTACGTATATTCGCCACCAGGGCATAATCTGTATTCTGTAGGATCTATCTACCTAACGTAGAGGTTCGCGAGCCACGCTCATGTAATAGGGGTCGAGTGCTGCCTGCGCTAGCGGATTCCCGACACCTGGCGCGCATACATGTACAGAATATGTATGCTGTTCGTTGACTAGCGCGTCTTAGGTAATCGTAATCGTGCGCCCGTTTTTCCCTGGTCTAGCTCACTGTCGCGTTTGCGCACTCGTCCATTCGAATGACCATGGCCATGTCCATGTTTCGGTAGGTAAGTAGGTTAGCTGGGGTGGCTTAGGTTCGGTGTAAGTAAGTCGTGGTGACTGATTTGTAGAGTCTGGGGGCCATGCGTACATACCTAGGCAGGCACCTGTATCCAGGTTGGTATGTAAGTCCTAAATCTAGAGACCCAGCTGCGCACAACCAGTTTTGCGCAACTAGTCTATCGGGTAGACCGTAGGACATAGCCACCCCTATTAAAACCCTGAATTATTGCCCCTACGCATTTCGGTGAAAATCTGTGGATTTATTGGCACAGCATGGGGATTTCGAGAGTAAACGCCATGAAAGGTACGTTATCACAAGCAAGCTCTGAAGCAGGCGGTGTCATAGGCCTAGCTAGGTTCTCTTTATCATTCTTATCGATATCACACGTCCCCGCCTACGCCCCCCACCTTATCCATCCANGACCCCCCTTTTTGTGGGCCTCCTATGACCGTCGAAGGTAGCCAAGCAGATTGATCAATTGGATGGTTACGTGTTCTCAAGTTATTACACCGCTTATTTAAACGACTCAGATTAATGATTGGTAATTTCGAGGAGGTTGAACAACGGCGCTGGCGATCGACAAATACGAATCTACTACCTCACAATTCATTATCTCTCTCGCCGCTGCCGTAGTCAGAAGTAAGATGCATAGTCTCCGTCTTTGCTCTCTAACGCTACTCGCGTCTGCCGCCGTTGCCCTGGCTTCCGACCTCAAGATTGATGTAACCCTCCCTGTCGAATGCGACCGCAAAACCCAGAAGGGAGACGCAATTGAGGTTCATTATCGGGGCACACTAACCAACGGGGACAAATTCGACGCCAGCTATGATCGCGGCACACCTTTCGGCTTCCAACTAGGCGCTGGCCGAGTAATCAAGGGGTAATCCCAGCCCCATTGGTTGGGCTATTTTGGCATGCTGATTTGGCCTAGATGGGATGAAGGACTTCTGGATATGTGCATCGGCGAGAAAAGGTGAGCAGGTCCTGGGCCGGCCATGAAAGACACCATGAAGTGAGGCGAACGCCCAGTGTAATCTGACTATTCAACACAGGACCTTGACCATCCCCCCCGAGCTAGGATACGGAAATCGCGGGATGGGCCCTATCCCCGCGGGCTCTACGTTGAGTAGGCACCTAAATGGCTACCGTGATCGCAATGATGATTAGATACCTAACGTTCCACTAGTCTTCGAGACCGAACTTATGGGCATCAAGGGCGTCCCGAAACCTGAGTCCATCGTAACAAAGGCCACGAGTAGCAGCGACGAGAGCGCTACCGAGACGGGTACGGGTACTGCTGAGAAAGTTGCCGAGAAAGTGGAGGAGGCTGCTGAGGTTATCGGTACCGTGCTGGCCGATACCGACGATGCCCAGGAACATAATGAACTATAAGTTTAAGATAAAGATACCAGTAACACATGGGGTTGCCTCAACATGCGCTCACGGGAAACTGTCGCACATACACTTTGCGCGAGAACTCTACCGGGCTAGCAACAGACCCAATCTACAATTCACTGCACATGGGATGACGCACTGAGGCATGGGACGAGCAACGTTGTATAAACATAGACGCCGGCTTGCATACAACCGCTTCGCTCATCCCGTGCTGAGGCAACCTGCGGAAATATGAGTGCTCTGATACGTTCGTACCAGCGACTAGAGTGTGTGATATATGATGCCTAGACGACCACCTGCGGGGTATTATGTAGAATAAGCAGGGTAGTTGGAGACTCTGGAGGGTCTGTTATGGAGAGAGACCTAAGCAGTCACCGCGAAGGGCGGACCCTATCCTTCCTCCACAAGTCCGGATACATGCCGACCCGTGGGAGCCGGGGCCTTGTGTATAGACTACCTACCTAGGTATACATAGACTTGGAACTTACCTACATAAGAGGATGTGGGTATAGCACCTAATGCAGAGATAAGCTTTCAGTTTCCGCACGGCGTTTAGCCAACGGTTAGAGCGCTAACAAATAAATCAGTACCGGAACTGTACCATAGTTAGCATACAGTATTTATGGCAGAATATGTACTGTATCGATATCGGCGGAGTCTTCCGGGGCTCTACCATGCCTTTGTCAAAGTCTTGCACTATCTTACCTACTACTGTACATGATATCTATTTTGTACGCAGACTTGGACTACCTACCTTACCTACATGCCTAAGGTATTGATTTATAGGTGCCTTGAGCGCTGCAATGGGGCTCGAGTTTTCTTTCCTAGTCTGGTATAGCTGTCGCTGTCGGCTTGAAACCATACATCTGTACCTGTACCTAATTCAATTATGACCCAAGAACAATAATAGCTCCATCTATACTTTGCTATCGTCATGTCAGAGGCCGTAGGGCAACCAGACCTAAAAATCAAAAGCATTCTACCAACCCGAGCACAATCAACAAGAGTAACAAAGCAACAACACTGCGCGTTTAATGAGCATACGCACTCACTCGGAGTGTACACATGAGTGGCGGGTAGCTCGTTGGCTGTGACGCGACGTTTCCTCCGCTTCTGCTGGCCCGCGAGAAGAAGAATCGGCTTATTCTCCCCCCTATGCAAGTATAAAATACACCTACTACTACTACTACCTGATGTACATTCGATATAGGTACCTAGGCCCTAACTAATACGCTATACCTACATACATATCTGCATATCTACATAGCTATACACTATACCTTGGCACGCCCTTCGAGACTCTTGGGGATACTCACCTGTCTCGCTGGCACAGGTCGTTCATTGTATCGTCGGCTTCAACCTCCCTCATAGCGCTAACGCATGGTTCACTACCTCGAGCAGCATGCGCTCCCTTCGCTCACTCCGCTCCCTTCTACCACCTCTGAATTTTATCACGATACACTGGTCAGTCCATCTACCTAGCTAGTTCTTACTCGCCCGCAGGGCCAACGTGCCCTCACCGCCTCGTATGCACAAGGACTGACGGTTTTACGCTCTCTCAGTACGTAGCATAAATGAACATCCCTCCCTGCTCCCTCTTTCACCGGCAGCCCGGAAGCACGCCGTGGAAGGGGATAGAAAGGCCCGGGAATCACAACGTCGATATTGCAATGGACAGAGCACTTATTGATAGCAGATGCCTACTTCATCGCCGTCTCGCTGTTGGCCTCGCTAGTGTTTTGGGGCTCGTCCAACCCCCGGTTTAGCATCTCCTATGTGGATAGCTTGTTCCTGGTCGTGTCTGCTATGACCGAGGCCGGATTAAATACCGTCAACCTGAGCCAGATGACGACATGGCAACAAGTCCTTCTTTGGTTCTTAATCATTATCGGTAGCTCTATCTGGGTCAGCATCTGGACTGTGCTCATACGCAAGCACGCCTTCGAGCGCCGTTTTGAGGAGATCGTAAAAAGGGAGCGGCAGCGCAGTCACCAGCGCCGGAACGCAAGTCTCACGCTATTGCCAATCGCTCAGCGATTCAAGTCATTGGGTAGGAGCAAGAATGCGCCAGCCACCGCAACAGCCTCGTTTCCTCTCTCCGAATCTGGCCCTCGTGATCGGAAAGGTGTCGCTCTGCTCCCAATCTCCAGCCCTACCAATGGGAGGCTGATATCCGCCGTCGTTCCTCAGCGTCCCGTTTTAGAACCAGAGGCGGTAGGACAGCGCCCAACAAACGAGGTCGAGGCGACGGGAAGAGACAACAGCGACTATCCCCCCTCCAGGGCTTCCGAGCACGTTACTTTTGCGGAAGAGCCACTGCAGAGGGCAGTATCATCCTCCGTCCATCATTTCCCGGGTGTCATACAAAGACACCCTTCGAACACTGATGCTTCTACTCTTAACCCCGCCGCCACTACGGCAGCCGATGAGGACCATTATCACGGAGCTCATAAGGTCGGACGGAACGCACAATTTCATGGGCTCACGAGTGAGGAACGGGAGAAACTAGGCGGAACTGAATACCGAGCCCTCAGGCTCCTCTCAGTTATTGTCCCTATCTATTTTGTCTCATGGCAATTCTTTGGAAGCGTGGCCCTCGGTGCTTGGATTGCGAATAACCAGCCCCAGCCTGCCTTAGACAACGCTATATCGCCTTGGTGGAATGGAATCTTCAATGGCGTGTCCGCATTCAACAACAGTGGTAGTATGTCTGGTTTCCGCTACCTTCAAATTCACGGCTATGCGAGATGCAGCGACTTCAAGCCAGTTCGCCCCTTTTCTATTGTTCTTGGAACTGCCGTCCGAACGCAATCGAGTACCTAAGAGCCCAGCTAATACCGTGTTGATAGTGAGCGTTCTTGACTTGAATATGATTCCATACGGTAGTAGCTATTTTGTTCTCATTGTTATGGGAGCAATGATCTTAGCTGGAAATACGGCGTACCCAGTATTCCTGAGATTGTGTATCTGGTGCAGCCTGAATATTTTGAACCACGTCTCATACGCGCACGATTTCGTGGAGTGGAAAGCTACGCTCGAGTACATTCTCAAGTACCCGCGGCGGGTGTATACCAATCTGTTCCCCCAACGGCAAACGTGGTGGCTCGTCTTCATGTTGTTTGTTCTCAATGGCACTGACTGGGTCGCGTTTGAGGTTCTTAACCTCGGGAACCCAAGCCTAGGCGGGGTCCGCACAGGTCCTCGAGTTATCGATGGCCTTTTCCAAGCGCTCGGTAAGAAGTCCACGACTTTGCCATGGGAGATGAGTAGTGATACTGACGTAATTGACAGCCGTACGATCTGGAGGTTTCTAGTAAGTTATCATCAGAATTATTTTTCTCTCGGCCAGGCCAGTTTCCGAGTACGGAAACACCTTTCAGCTAGAATCATACCCTTACCGTCTCCCGCGGTTTTGACCTACCCGTATGTTGCCTCCACAATGGCGATAACTGACTCCCAAGTGTTACAGCGTAGTCTCAATCCCTACCCTCTACATTGGTCTCCAGGTTCTGTATGTCATTATGATGTACATCTCCGTTTACCCCGTTGTGATCACGATGAGACATTCCAACGTGTACGAGGAACGATCGCTAGGCATCTACGATAGCACACCCGACTATGACAATTCGTTTGCGAGTCGTCCATCGTCGCACAGCCGTACGGAAGGAAGAGGTCGGTTCCTTGGCGGCTTGCTACGTCGTACACTATCGGAGTGGCATGGCGTCGGTGCCGTGTCAAACCGCCACCATGCAGAACGCGACGACTTGGATCAGAGCCGGATTAGTTTCATTAGCCACCAAATTCGTGGTCAGCTTTCGCATGACCTCTGGTGGCTGGTTCTAGCCGTCCTTCTTATTATGATTATCGAAACACGCCATTTTCTTCAAGACCCTGTTACCTGTAGGTTCCTTTTGGTTTTTGTTTTTATCTATCTCCCCTTACGTTTTTTTATAAGAAAAGGAACAATAAATTACCCTATCATAAAGTATCCGATCCGCTGAGCTAGGCGCATAAGCTTTACAAACTTGGGGTGTTGTTATGGGAAGATGAGCTAATCCAATTTCTTGTAGTCTCCGTCTTCAACGTCGTATTTGAGGTCGTCTCCGCTTATGGCTGCGTGGGTATCAGCATTGGACTTCCTAACCAGGCTTATAGCTTTAGCGGCGGCCTCTATCCTGGATCTAAACTTGTTTTATGTGCGGTCATGCTGAGGGGGCGACATAGAGGACTTCCGGTTGCGCTCGATAGAGCCGTCCGCTTACCGGGAGATGAAATGCATAGAGTAGAAGAGGAGGATCACGAGATCCGCAGATCTATGTCGACTAGGCGGCCAAGCGTCACCTTTTAGGCGCATGTGCTAATCGTGAAGTAGATTTTTGTTCATTGGTAAACGCTCGCACTCGGTTCCATATCCCTGATAAATTTCATCCCGAATATAAGCCTCTATTGTTATGTTACACTTTTTCGAGACGAAATTTGTCTCACAGAAACTATGCTTTCTGCATCCTTTATTCGATAGTCATCGGGCTTCCCAAGCGCTTGCTCGTGGTTCAAAAACTTTATGGGCAGGGGATCACCTTCCTTGAGATAAATCTCTTGTCTCTGGGATGGCAAAGTAGACCGTGAGCATGATAGAGTATTGTATTGTCCCTTGGAGCCGAATAGCCTGTCTATTGGGAACTGAAAAAGAGTAAATAGAGAGCCGAAGGCAACCCAGAGGTGATTCGGGCTGTCATCCTAGCCATCGGTGTGTAGATGATATATCTCACAAAAGCAGCTTCTTCCTTCTGACCCTCTCGAGAGGGTATATTCCTAGGAGGGGGCCTAGCCAGACAGACCATGTCACTACGCCAGCAAACAGGAACGATAAGTCGTGGCTTAGCACAATATTGGCCAGGGTTTTTGACGCATAGTTCACGATGGTATTGGTCTACTAACATGTTGGTGGATTATAATACCAAGCTCTCAGTATAATGGTGCACCCCTGGTGGCTCTTCAGTCAAAATAGAGATGCGTTCATATTTCGCCGCTTTGCTAGTGGTATATTTGCCTCTAAGAGTGAGCATTACTTCTTCGGCTTCTTTGAGACGGCCTTACGCATGCAGTGACCGGGGGCTCTGCAAGGGGCGAGATACACGCCGCGGTGGCTAGAGTAAATAAGATCTGAAAGGTATATCTTTCGAAGATATCGATGCTATATAGATACGCGACGTTTTAGATAGTGGTGGCGTTATTTAGGTTGATATGTCCGGTGTTCAGGAAGTATAGCGTTTGGGTAGACCTTCTGATGAACCCTTGCCATAATCGATGAAGATCAGCGCCTTTGTCGAGCAGGAGGCGATGGGTTAGGTGAGGGCCGTGCCTTTTAGCGTAAACATGGCTGCTTAGCTATCTATATACTTCAATAGGCGTCTCAGAACGTCTTGAGCCACGTTGAAACTATCACCCCCCATACATCCTATCTCTGAGGCAGAGGCAATGTTCATCAGAGTCGGACACTCCTAGCCCAAGTGATAAAACTCTCCACGATGTCCATGAAACAGCACCCAACGACTCCGGCATAGTTTTACGTTTTCACTAGTGTGCCTCTAGATGAAAACGTTGCGTGTCAGATCATCAAAGTAAATGTGCCCTTCGGATCCTTCGACCACAAGCTCTGTTGTGGCCACAATAAAAATACCACCAGAACGTCATAATACAACACACGGCAGTCTACCTCGTGCGCAGATTGTACGGCCCACTCGATGCAGCTACGAAATTCTTAATGCACAGGGAAGTTGTTGGCTTCTGTGCTAGTTTCTTTAATTCCCATATCGTTGAATACTATTAAGTTTCTACGACGTGTCGGTGGCCTATTCCTATGGTTTCGTGTGTTTGTATTTTATATTGACTCGGGCTTGTATAGAAAAAGTAAGATCATTCGCACAGAGTGCGCCCCTGGGCTTCCATGGGCTACCGTAGCCGACAAACCATCTGATGAGGGGCTAACAGGCTCTTAGGATGGTGATGCTTCGGTCAATGCTAGTGCAAGAAACTTGTTCTCGTGTATCATATTCAGTGGAAGGGGAGATCAAGGAGACAAGGTCGCAACACTCTGTTATATCTGCTGGGAAGTTTTGTCTTTGTACTCTCGGGAGGGCTCTGTGGTGGCCGCTTTGGTAAGGTAGTCTTCAATGAACAACAATGATTACTAATTAGCCCTACAATTTGTAGAGCCGGATAGGATGATCGGGAGGTGTGTAGCCACGCCTGTCTTCAGGTATCTCGAGGCCATGAAATCGCGAAATGAGCGTTCGCATGTCTCATGAAGTATGTAGTTTTGCAATCACGCACGTTACCCTAGGCTGCGAGACTGGGCTCCAGACGGTTGCGAATGCAGTATTAAGTACTATGACTATCATTATATCACAGAGTATGATCGTAGGCAACGGGTGCCGGCCCGAGTACAAGCGCCGGTATACCAGTAAGGGCTGGCTCTCCCCATTCCTTTGGTAGGCTGGCTAAGCTGGGACTTTCACTCTAGCAAGAGGTCTTGTCGGCATGGACCCCTGCCCTCGGTCAGTCTACGAAGTAGTTTTAAAGAGTTGGTCACGAGAACAAAGGCTTGGTGCTTTTTATCAACCGAAGTAAGTACGTAGGTAAGTTTCGCTCGCGTTGATGTTGTTCTACATTGGATTGCTTCGTTAAGCACTGAACAACTTGCTTCAGATCAACCCAATTTCATTCGCCGATTATTCAAAAAAAAAAAAAAAGTTTGCACCACGTCACAATCTGTACATATAAACCTGCCTAAGTGAAGCCTGTCGACAGGGGTGAAAGCTACAGCTAGCGATAATCTAGAGACTCCATATAAAAAACAAAGATTTGCTCATCCAACCCGTCCGCAGCCGGCTTCCTGAGGCAACTTATCCGAGATCCCGTTGACCCAAAGCGCCTGAAGAGAGCTGGACAGCAGAAACCCAGAATACATATTATATTACCATCGACCGAGCCGGCCGGTAATACGAGACGATATTAGCAAGTGGTTACACCCCGCCACTTCAACAAAATATCACGCCGAACAAACGCACCTGGAGAGATCCACGAGTTGTACGTGATCCCATACCTCAATCAATAACTTCGACGTATTGACCTCAGTGGTATATCCAACATGAAGCCGATGATCGAAAGCGAAGTAAAAGGTACCAGCCTCGACCCTTTAACGGGTAGCTTGCTTGTGCCCAGCAATCGGGATCGGTACTACGGCGTCCGTCCAGCAACTCGGTCGACAAGTTCGGGCAGATTTCCGGGCTGGGGTGGCTGCGTATCGAAATGCAAGAGGGTAAGCAGGATGTTGAAGGAGTAAAGCAAGCAACACAGCAAACAAGAAAATCGTATAAATTAAATTATAAGCTATAAAAGTTTAAGTTATATTAAAATAAAAGGCACTGTTTGGATCGGTTACTTATACAGCTCAAGCTACTACACACACATATTAAATGCTAACACCTGGTATTGGCAAAGGGGGAGAAGTATAATTGAGAATAATCTATACAGAATCTATGTCTATACACACCCAGAGATAAAGCATTGGTTATTTTAGCAGTGGCAGTAAATTTAATCGTTGTTATAACGTATCTTTTTTTTTAAGTCTATGCTCCTAATGCTCTACTGAACAAGAATTATCACTTATCCAACAATCTCCTCTTTGCACTCGATACCGTACTTCTAAACGTGTCCTATATTAGTATCTTCAATTCGCGATCAAGGAGATTCACTCACCTCTTTAAGTTCCTTCATAAGAGGGTTGTTGATCTTGCTATTCATAGGCGCGAGAATACCCTTTTCGGAAAGAGTGCCATCCAAGACTTGCTTAACGGCGACAGCGCAGGGAACGCCAACTACGTCTGATTAGCAAGGGCACGCATTTCTTCTAAACGGCAAAGGCTCACCAAGCTTAGCCATAGCAGAGTAACCACCTGGCTCGGTGCTGCCGTACTCGCAGAGCGTTGATGTCCTAGTTTGCTTGGTGCCGTCCTTCAGCTCAACCTCAAACTTGTGTTGCAGTCTTCGCGGTATTAGTATCATGATCCTCAGAAACCAGACCCCCGATGCTAGGTTCTTCCAGCGTTACATGGCCACTTACATCACCAGATCTCGCTCGCCCTCGCCAAATTGCATCTTTCTTTCTAGGGTGGCGCAAAGGGTATCTAAGGGGTTTCCGCGTGGGATAGTCTGGCCGTCCTGTAAGCGAAATCTCCCAGTCATGCCGCGTCGAATACAGGCAGGCAAAAGCAAGACTACCTACCTTTTCAGAGGAAAAGACACCGAGCCATCGAAGACCGCTCAGTATGCGCGCCTTCTCCTCCTCGTCCTTGAAAGTGGTCTTGGTGCAGATGGCCGCGATGAGGTCCTTTTCGTCTGACGATGGGGCAGAGATGATCTTCTGCGCAGCCTCCTTCCAAGGGATTGGTTCCTTGCAGAAGCTCTGTTCCTCATCGCTGAGGAAGCCAATATCAACGAGAACCTTCACGAATTCCGGGAAGCCCCCGTATCTCAAGGTACCCCTTGCCACATGTCAGGAACCTGTACAGTCATCTTGCACCCATGCCAACGTACCTGATAATAGTCTCCGCCTCTGGAATGTTGTAGCGCTCCTTGTATGGCGTGGAGTCACGGTTCGGATACCCAACAAACGCAAACCCTAGAAGCTATGGTATTAGGTGTCGAAACCTAAGAGGGTCTATACACGGAATGCGTGATTGCCGGCACAAGACTGCATTCTCGATGCACATGCTTCGGATATCGGAGTCGCTCACCTGGGTAAATGTGATATGGCTTGGCGGTAGCCATCAAGTCTGTTCTCGTGCCACGTTCGTTAGCTTTCATGTACCAATATGTCGTCGTTGGAACAGGCTGTCGGGCACATGAAGTTCTTACCTGGGCCGGCCACGTTAACAACTTTGCCATCCTGGTAAAAACTGGCAGAATTGCGCAGTGCAAGTAAAACCCCCCGAGGCGACCTTGGCCCCGACACGTTAGTAACTAAGACGGCTAGCGGTTGATACGGGGACTGTTTACCAGGAGAATTTGTATCCTAGGGGATTTCCAGAGTTCTCCGGTGCCGGCTAGGACACTCTCAGTTAGCTGCTGCCATTCCCTGAGGGGTTGGGAAGCTCTTCGGTGGGTCTCGTGAGCGTTCACGGGACCGTCCCTCGGACGAGCAGGGCAGGACATACGAGGCCGCCGCAGAAACTCTTGAATGACAGGATCTTTCCACCCTCGTTGTGTACTTCCTCAATGGTCTTGACGGCGTCTGGGAGGGTCAGTATCGTATACTCGCCGCCTATTCACCATGGGACGCCTACAGAGATGATCAATGCCCGGGTCTATAGAAATGTCAGCTTCTCGGGGCCATGGCTATCATAACAATGTGGCAAGACGGATGCCTACCCAACCCAATTTCGTTCATGACCGTGATGCCAGCGTCTCTGCACTGCTGGTCGAGCTCCATCATGGCGGGCGAAACGTAGCTCGTCGTGACGACGTGCTTCTTCTGCCGGATGGCAGACTTGATAACAGAGGCGTGGAAGGTGTAGGGGATCAAGCTAATGACGAGGTCGTGCTTGGCGACCTCGGCGTCCAGGGCCTGGGCATTGGTCACATCGAGCGAGATGGGAGTGGCATTCTCGATACCGGCCGAAAGAGCTTTGGCAGATTCCAGGGTCCTGCAGGCTACGGGGCATCGTCAGTGGGTTGAACAGCATAGCAAGTGTCGCTTCGGCGGCGCAGGTTTAAACACACCAACAGTCACGGGGATGCCTGATGCGCAGAGGATGTCAAGCGTCGGCCGCGTGACAAACCCAGCCCCGAGCATCAACACCCTGTTAGGTTGTATTACGTTAGTACGATGAACGCATGAGCACAGGGATAGTCGCGGCTTACGTTTGTGGCGCCATTGTGTAGAGATATGCGTCGCAAGGTGGTGGTTTTGTGTTTTATGAATTGGTGTTTGCAGTAGCCGTCTGCTAAAGCTGATCTGAAGCTGCCTGCTAGTCTTGTTAAAATTCTAAGGTGGGGTGTTGTTGGCTGGTTCCGGTCTCGGCAATGGCTTGTTAGGTCCCACCTAGACCTGACACCTTTTACAGCTGGGCCTAGGTGTTAGATTCAGTACAGTTTTTCTGTTGTTGTATTGGTTCACTAGCTCTAATCTGTGGCAATTACTAAGAAGCTCCTATTTAATAGGTA
>JAPESX010000779.1:0-14298 GCA_029590615.1 Nemania bipapillata
GGATCGGTATGATAGATGCGAAAGCCCTTGGAGGTACCTGTGTGAGGGTAAAGTTATCGTTAGAACTACACATACACATACACACAGGAGGGGGAAGTAAAGGAATATAAAAAGGAAAGAGAAGAAAGACAGGTAGAGAAGCAAGACATACCAACAGCTAAGCAGCTGTGGTCCTGGTTAAAGGTGACAAAATTGAGCGCTGTGTTGGCCATGTCTGCGCAATGCTCATCTACCGCTGCCGCCGGGAGAAGATAGGATAGTACAGCAACTCTGCGCCCGTGCGCAAGAGGGATAGAGAGATAGAGAGAGAGATAACTCGGCACGTTCGAGCCTAGGCGTTGTTGTATGGAGCTAGGTATGCTGTAGTAGGTTGCGCGCTGTCGGGTTGTAGATGTATGCGGGTATGGAACGGGTGGGTGAGCGGATGGGTGACTGAATGAACGAATGGACGGATGAATGAACGACTGATGGATGTCCTGCCGCCGTCGGAAGCCAAGCGAAGAGGATCTCAACAGCGGCGCATTTACTAGGTTTCGTGCTTCGCGTGTCTACAAATGTACTGCCACGGTAGAGAGGCCGCTTCTGGTGCCTTACAAGAGATACTTATGACGAGAACGAAGTAAGTGGCAGAGAGGAATGTGAGGTTAGGTAGGTAGGTAGGTAGGTAGCTGAACGAAGGTGCAAGTACATGTAGAGAGACAAGCAGTGTGCAGGCTACCACGCCAGGCAAGCAGGTACCCGGTATTCGGTATTCAAGTGGGGTTAGTTACCTACGCATACAGAATAGGTAAGGAGCTTGAGCAATGACCACATTTTGCATCTTGTGCCTAAACTGATTCTGGAATGGACTGAATTATGTACTGTACATGTAGGTAGTCTAAGTCCACCTTACGATTCCGTATTGTAAGTATATACTTGGTGTAGATAGGTATCTACATATGATAAACACCACTTATAGGCTACATGTATAGTATCTTACGTACATATGTAGGCAACCCACCAGTTCGTGGTTGGTTGGTTGGTTGGTTGATGAGGGAAACGACCTGATTGATAGGTAAGTAGTAGGTATACGAAGTCTACTCTATGACCTACCTGCCATCTACAAGTACAATATACAGACTACCTAGGTAGATAAGATAAGAGTTAGTCTAATTGACTTCCACTATCTAGTCTATGTAGAATCTAGATACCTACATACTACCTACCTAGGTAGTCTATCTAGATAGTAGATAGTCTATAGGTCTATCGGATATCAGACGAGGTCCATCAGTCTGAACACACACACACGCTCGTTTCCTCCTATCTCGCCATGGCTGTGCCATCGCCTGCCAAACCCAAAACTCGGCCCGCGGTGGCCCGCTCGGTCAAGGAGAAAGCTCAAGATGAGCTGGTCATGCAAACAAATAGCAGTAGCATCGTGTCTAAGCGAAGTGTAGAACGCATATACTACCCAGATGAACCCCACTACTTTCGCTACTTTGTCAACAGGTTTCAGCGTCGTGCACCGCTCATCAATAGAGGCTATCATCTCCGCCTGCATGTCATTGACCTTGCCGTGCGTCGTTTTCTCGAGCGTCCCAGCAACAATAAGACCAGAGTTGTCGTCAACCTGGGTTGTGGGAGGTGAGTGCCTCTCTCTCCACCAAAGACACTATGCATATATATAACTATATATATTATCAATGCCATTATTGCACATGCGCAGACCCTCTCTAACTCGACCTTGGTCCGACACGTAGCGATGTGCTGCCTTGGCAATGCATGACCAGATATCCTGAGGCCTGCGATGGTGCCAAATTCATTGACATAGATTTTCCTGGCCTTATGTCCAAGAAGCGTGCCATTGTCCTGAGTACCCCGCAACTCAGCTCAGTCTTCGAGCCCTTCGATCCAAACACCAGTGAACATGTCTTCCTCAAAAGCGAGACGTATTTTCAAATTGGGTGTGATCTGCGCAATACCGCCGATATAGAGAGGGCCTTGACTATATGTCTGGGTCAGTCAGACTGCACTTTTATGTTCGTTGCCGAAGTTTCCATCACCTACATGGAGGTACGGCCCCTTTTGCCTTTTGCCTTTTGCTACGTCATGCAGACGTTGTCTACCCGACAGCTTTTCCCTTCATGAACCGCAGTTAATAACCAGTAGCTCCTGAGCAGACCGCAGGCGCTGACGGTGTCATCAAATGGGCCAGTTCACTCAACCAATGTATGTAGTTAGTCTTGAAATATGGTCCCCCGGCTAGCTATAAATGATACTGATGGCATCTCGCAGCCGAATTCTGCCTGCTTGAGCAGATACTCCCCGATGGCCCAGACCACCCGTTTGCAAAAACAATGCTCAGCCACTTTGAGAAACTCAAGACCCCCTTGAAGTCTGTCTTTGAGTATCCTAATCTCGAAGCTCAGAACTATCGTTTCTCTCGCTTAGGGTGGTCCCATGTGAACCCACTCAGCCTCTGGCAGATATGGACCAGTGACGAGTGGATAACTCCCTCTAAAAGACGAGAATTAGATCTCGTCGAACCTTTCGACGAGTGGGAGGAATTCGCCCTATTCGCAAGTCATTATTGTGTAATCATCGCTAGAAATTTTGGATGTGGCACTACCGATCCCATTAACACAAATGATGGAGATACTACAAAGTGTCCACCTCCGCAGCCATACGCTAAGCTTCTCTTTGACGCTTACTCAGGCACCCATGGGAGGAGACGGTTTGGAACTGCGTTAAAAATCCGAGATGAGCTCGGCCAGCAAGTCTTTGCCAACACTTTCGGACTAGGGACAAACAACCGCCTCAGGTCGTGCGACTTATACTCTTTTGAATCGTCAGCTATAGGGATAAGTCCTAATTCTGTCGGGCCTAGCAGCCGAGTCTGCCACGCCACGGCAGACTTGGATCGTTTTGGAAGTCTTCTGATAGGCGGAAGGACGTCTCCCACAACAGCGCTGCGAGATTGCTGGAATTTTAGCACAGAACAGAATAAGTGGTCTCTCACAGATAACCTCCCGCTGCCACTATACCGACACGCAGTGACGCAACTAGGGCGCTCCAACATGACGCTCTTAATAGGTGGAAAAACAGATTCCTCGACAGTCTTCTCCGGATGCCTCATACATAAACCCGGTTCCGGTTGGATAGAATGCAATGTATCTGGATCGGTGTATCAGCCGGTGTTTGGGGCTATCCTCGTTAGCTTTAGGAAGCACAGCCTCACCCATGATGGTTCCGATTCTACAACAGTACGTTTTGGAGGTGTGCTAGCTGGTGGGTTGTTAGAGGATGGCACTGTTGCACGTCAGGTCCTTCTGTGGGACCTTAAACTATCGACAGACAGCAAACCAACGGTCTCATTCGAGCCTATCGTTAGCCCCATGAATACCTACTTGTTAGCCTGTCGATTTGGCGCCTCGGCCTTTCTTCTCGCTGACAAGCGTATTATTATCGCAGGCGGTATTCAGCACAACGGCGTCGTGCCTCTAGTTGACGAGGTTCTAGTTATTGATGTTTCAGGTACAGGGATAGAAGTCATCTCACGAGGTCCCCTAACTAACCCCGCTAAATCATCCGTTATTCCCCGCCCTCTTCTAGTTGGCACGTCATTGTCTTTAGATGAGTCTGGTCAGCTTCTCGTCATGGGCGGCGGAGCCACGGTAAGCAATATCATTTGCATTGTATTCTAGATCGCCCTGGGAGCCAGTATCATTATTTTGGCTGTGTTTTTGTCTTGCGAGCCTTTCTTACAGCTAAAACCCCATTATTTGTCGTTCCGGAAATGGCTTACTGACACTTCATACTGCAGTGCTTCTCTATGGGAACCTACTGGAATGAAGGCTGCTATACTCTAGATCTGGGTTCCCTCTTTTCCGGCTCGCCCTCGACTACAGCCTTTGGTTCGTTAAAATTTCGAAGGTTGATTGAATTTGCAGACCACCTACAGCCTATTGAAAACGCCTCCGAAAGAAAATCCACTTCACAACCAGTCGCCATATCACACGTACCTAGAACTTGTCTCAGCACTGGGGAGGACTTCGAAAAAATTCTCAGAGTTGGAAAGCCTGTCATAATCCAAGGTAGTGACCTAGGTACATGCATATATAAGTGGAATGCGGCTTATATAACTGAAAACGTTGGTTCACAGAGAAAAGTGAGTGCTGAAGTATAGGTAGTAGATCCACCCAGCTCATCAAATATCCCAGGTTGTTGTTCATGAAGCTTCCAATTCCGCGATGGATTTCACTTCCAAGAACTTTAGCTACACTACAAAAGATTTTGCGTCTTTTATGACTGAAGTAGAGAAAGGCGGCAGGCAATATCTGCGAGCACTATCGAAAGAGCATCCAACCGATCAGCCCGCTAACATTGAAATGGATTTCCCGAGTCTAGCAAGCGACTTCCAACTTCCTCCAGAGTTGTCCTTTATCAAGCGAAATGTATTTAGCTCCGTGCTGCGTATTTCCGGCCGTGTAAACATGTGGTTGCATTACGACGGTAAGCGACTTATCCAAGACTAACCGCATAGATCTGACTGACCACCTCCGTTCCCGACGGCTAGTCATGGCAAACGTATACTGCCAGATAACAGGGTCTAAGAAACTAGTCTTATTTCCTCCAGACGATGTTAGCTACCTATCTTTTGCACCGGGCTCGTCTAGTTCTAGCGTCGATGTATTCTCAGAGCTCGAAAAAGGCGGTCTTGCTTCGACGCACCCTCATGAAGCGATACTTGGACCAGGGGACATTCTTTTTCTTCCCCCTCTGTGGCTACATGCTACGGCCCCGCTAACAGACCTTGGCGTTGCTATTAATGTCTTCTTTAGAAATCTCGAAACGGGCTATTCTAACGGGCGGGATATTTACGGAAATCGAGATGTTGCTGCTTACGAGAAGGGGCGTCAAGATGTGGCACGTATTACGAACTCATTTAGCAAACTGCCTAGAGACATGCAAGCATTCTATATGAGGCGGATAGCAGACGAGGTGTCTCGAAATGTCGCCAGATGAGACTGCGAGGCGTGAAATGAATGTTGAACTGATGAAGAGTGTTCGGGAGCTGATAGACTTATAACTACCTAAGATAGTCTTTCCCACGGCTGGTGGCGTGATTACTCGGTAATAGGACGCGAGGTAATTCAAGAAGCTTCTGTATCCATGGTTAGCACCAGAGTTAAACAATATGTGGCATCTCTTCAATATGGGAATGTTCAATGGGAGCATGGTGGCTAGATGATTCATTTCTGGACCTATAGAATTCCTTAACCGAGTCGCGATATCATCCAGTCCACCTACAAGCGCTCAAGTCATATATCCTCGTGCTAGCTTATACCTTACGTTCTCGCCTATCCCTCCATGATGCATGATGCTCGAGGTTAGAATCACCCATCTGCATCTTACCCACCACTGCCATAACAAGGATCACGATGTAAACACATACTTCACTTATAACCTCATGATTCAAGATGCCATCCGATATCTACTATTAAAGCATTGTAAAACTTGCAAGAGAGACCCTCTATATGAAGAACCAGAAAACTCCAACTCGTTTATAAACAGAGAGGGAACGCAGGGTTATTTTCGTCCATATAGGTAGTTAGCCTATCGTTATTTACATCCCCGTACGTGTTGGGTTGGACCAAGTTAGATATGATGCAACAAATGTTGGGATTCGATAGACCATAAAGGCGAAGAGAATCTCAGTAGTTGGAGGAATTATAGCTCAGTGTAGAAGTGTATACTAGTGTGTAACATTACATATTGCGCACGCCAACCTGGAATTGACATGAATAAATAAATACATAGGCTATATACAGCTTTTTGAGGCCTTTTGTCTCAAACCACAACCACAGTCTCACTCGGTTCGCTACAACCCCAACTTACCATGTAATGGCCCCATCATGACGCGTAAGGGGTTAGACACCAAGAAATGGCCGGGCATTAGAAAGATGCATCTGTCGGCACGGAGACGCGAACGATGTCTCCATGCCTTTCTATATTGCCTCAAATATCATCATAATCGAGGCCGCGTTATACACAAACATAAAATACAAATAAAGGCTATGTATCACTCATGCATACACCGCCGTTGTAACCATGCCTTTCCGACTTGCTTACTTATTCGCCTTTCAGCTTGTCCTGCGTAACCGAAAATGCGCGCTCCAAAAGCTCTTCCTCTTCCTTCTTATGGACATTCTTCATACCAGTCGCTACCGAGGCAGATGGGTTACGGCCGGCGTACATGACGTGCTTGCGGTCATGGTATTGCGTCTGGTTTAGGAGGGTCTCGATACGCGGCTGCGTAAAGCTCCATGCACCTGCATTCAGAGGCTCTTCTTGGCACCAGACAATCGTCTTGGCGTTCTTGTATTGATCGAGGTTGTCCCTCAGCTGCTCCCACGGGAAGGGGTGAAGCTGTTCAATACGAGTCACGGCAACGTTGTCGATTTTGTTATCGGCACGGTACTTCTGTAGCGCAGCGTAGACCTGTCCAGAGCACAGAATGACGCGATCAATCTCCTCAGGGGCCTTGATGCTTCCAGTCTCATGTTCGGGGTCGGGTATAATCCACTGGAAATGAGCGTCCGGTCCAGAGAAATCTTCGATGCTGGATCGAGCGATAGGATGACGAAGCAACGACTTCGAGAAGAATATCACGAGGGCTGTAATGTGTTAACAACAAGGCTAATACCTAGGGGCATTATCTCAAACTTACGCTTGCGGAATTGCCTATGCATCTGCCGACGGAGCACGTGGAAAATATTGGCAGGTGTGGTCATGTAGACAATCTGCATATTGCAGTCCTGGTGTTGACGGTCGAGCTTCTCTGGGGATGGGAAGATCCGAGGGTCTTCGTTGCAGAGTTGAAGATAACGTTCCATGCGGCCCGAAGAATGTTCTGGTCCTTGGCCATCGTAACCATGTGGTAGAGACATGACGAGACCCGTTCGTTGCATCCATTTCGCTTCGCCCGAAGCGAGGAACTGGTCGACGATACATTGCGCGTTGTTGGCGAAGTCACCAAATTGAGCTTCCCACATGACTAGAGCATTCGGGGATGAGAGTGAGTACCCATATTCGAATCCAAGAGCGCCAAATTCGCTGAGAGATGAGTTTGAAATAACAAATTTGCCTTGGTCCTTGCTAATGTGCTGCAGGGGGGTGTAAGTCTCCTCGGTCTCCTGGTCATGAAAGACGGCATGACGCTGAGAGAAGGTACCACGCTCGACGTCCTGGCCAGAGATACGAACATGATGGCCCTCAGTGACCAGCGATCCGATAGCAAGAGCCTCAGCGGTAGACCAGTCGATGTTCTTGCCCTCAATAACAGACTTGGTCCTGTTTTGAAGGATACGCTTCAAATTACGGTGTAGTTGGAAGTCCTCAGGGGCAGAGCCAATGACTTCTCCAATGTGCTCCAAAGTCTTCTTTTCGACATTGGTAGGCATGTGAGGTAGGACTTCGGAAGCCAACTCCTTCGGAGACTTGAATCCATTCCAGGCGGAAGTAGTCCATTCCTTAGAACTGGGCTGGTAGTCTTTGCTCTTCGCAAAGCTATCTTCTAGCATCCCCCAAACCCATTGTTTGTGCTCCTCTATATCTTCCTTGGTAAATGTTCCGTCTTTTAGAAGCTTGTCGATATAAATCTTAATCTGAGGCTCCTGGGCGGCAATTCGTTTGTACATCAACGGCTGCGTAAAAGAGGGCTGATCTGTCTCGTTGTGGCCGTGCTTTCGATAGCAAATCAGATCAATGACGACATCTGACTGGAATTCAGCGCGCCAATCTGCCGCAAGCTGACAAACGAAATTGACGGCTTCGACATCATCTGCGTTAACATGGAACACAGGGGCGTCAATAGCCTTGGCGATATCTGTGCAGTAGGCAGTAGACCGGGCAAAGCGTGGGTCAGTGGTGAAACCAATCTGGTTGTTCACAACCAAATGGACGGTTCCGCCAGTTGAGAAAGCGGGTAGCGAGTGAAAGCCCATGCACTCATAAACAACGCCCTGCGCAGCAAAAGCCGCGTCACCGTGGAGAAGCACACTCATCGCAGTTCGGTGGGTCTTCTCATCGTTGTTGTAATGCTGGATAGCACGGGTTTTGCCGAGGACGACGGGGTCTTCGGCCTCCAAATGCGAAGGATTGGCAACGAGCGATAGTTGAACTCGCTTTCCAGATGGCGTAGGGCGCTCAAAGTTCATACCGAGATGGTATTTAACATCCCCCGATCCCTCATCCTCAGCACCGGCAGTACCTGCAAACTCACTAAAGATGGAGGCGTTGGGTTTACGGACCACGTTACTGAGCACATTCAGCCGGCCACGGTGGGGCATACCAATGACAATATCTTTCACACCATAATCAACACTACGGTCAATGAGGGCTTTCATTCCCGGAACTAGCGTTTCGCAGCCTTCCAGGCCAAATCGTTTATCATTGGGGTACTTGGTAGCCAAAAAGGACTCGAAACTTGAGCTCCAGATAAGACGATCAAGGATTCGGCGCTTCTCGTCGAAAGTATACTTGAAGGGCTGAGGAACTTCAATCCTTTCTCGTAGCCAGTCGCATTTGGCTCGATCAGGGATGTGAATGAATTCAACGCCATATGAGCCGCAGTAGATTTGCTCGCAGGTAGCAATAATTTCGCGCAAGGTCATCTTGTCTCGGCCCTCCCGCTTGAATCGCGGGAGGATGCCAGGACCTAAGCTGAACTCCTGGTCAAGATCCTTCTCGGTGAATTGGTAATGTTCAAGCGTTAGCTCATTAGGTTTGACATTAGTGAAACCCTTTTGCTCGTTACGTATACCAAGGGGGTCGATATCAGCCTTGTGGTGACCTCTAGCCTGGTATGCACGCACCAACAACTGTACCTTGAGATGGTTCGTCACATCAGCGCCATGGCCCGAGGTCATGCCGAGCGCAGGGCCAACGCCACCAGCAGCACCTGGCACAAGCGTGGGAGGAGGGGTAAAAGCCTGCTCGATGGGCATGTCGCCAGATTCCATGTTCTTAAAGTAGACTTGCCACGACACGTGCACACTCTCCGGGTCCTGTTTCCACTGCATATACATCTCGTCGATGTAGTTGGCGGTGCTACCAGACAAGAAGTTGTCGTTAGGCGAGGGCGGCGACGACTGGGCCGAGGCATATCTTCTCTGGGAGGTGAGGGCGGCGGGACGACGAGCAGCACTAATAGAGTAGGATCGAGGACACTGAGAGGCGCATCTCGTCGCGGTCGTGGTTGCGGACCGGGCGCCAGCTCTCAAGAGCTGAGCGCCCGAGTTTCGTAATGAGGATCGCAGCATGGCTCCAGGCTGATGCTTCAATAACCCAGTATGAATCCGACAGGGCGAGTGGTAAAAGTAGGGTACTGGTAGAGTGGCAGGGGTGTATTCTGTACTATTATGACTGATAATCAACCCAGTTAACAGAAAGCATGCACACAACAATACAAAAAGATTACGCCGGCCACTCAGAGCTATATTCAGCTCGTTCTCATATGAGACAAAGGAGTGGCGGAGTAAGTCTTTTGGGAGGGGGGGGGAGGATGAGGGTTATTAGTTGGGATGGAGATGCAAGAAATGCAAGTGTAGAAATGCCCGAGGAAGAACGAGTAGAAAATTAGTAGTGGTGATGACGGGACGCCAAACTGCACCTGGATTCCCCAGCCGTCACTCGCTCATTGTGCAGCCACATACCCTGCAAGTACCTATACAGTATAGTGCGCATACCTATATACCCCGTGCAGCCATCCAATGTACTGCCATTGGGCCGGGGTATCCGAATATGCTTTAAACCAATACTCACATGGACCCCATAATTACATATCAGTATTTAAATAGGCAGGGTACCTATCTGTCGATATGTGCCATGGTAAGCACGTTGTACTAAATCTACCTCCGGCTCAGAGACACCTATACAGAATTTAGAGACCTACACAAGGTAGATATTTACGATATTCTTATACAAAGCAGTGCCTCCAATAGATTTTGGAAACTCAGATATTGCAACCTAGTCCCAGTGAAATTGTAATTACAGGCTAAAGTCTCGGCTGCCTCAAGGGGAAGCTACTTAGGTAGCACGGCTACGGCAGCGGCTCTAATTCGGTCCATGTTCCCGGTTCTTGCCGCGCTACCTTCTCGACTCATGCAGTGAAGCATTTGCGCTTTTTTGCGTGTTTTTAGATAGGTACCTAAGATATTCTATATAATATATGCTATAAAAATGGTGATCCAATTCAAGCTATGTGAGTACAGGTCAGTCAGGCTGAGCGCCTAGGTGCCTACCTACTATGTACTTGTATTCTATAGGCACGTTCATGCATGGCCTTGGTAGGAGCTGGTGAGTGCCTTCAAGTACCTACATACATGGTAGAGTATTTCGTACATTAGTCCTTGACTGATTGGCTGCATTAGGTACTGTAAGGTAGCACAGAATACGGCAAGCTCTTTGCGATGACGTTATGCTTATGTTTAGTACTTAATGTGCTTTAATACCACAATAGAAAGTGGGGTTTACATATGCAGTTTAGTGGCGCACTCAGCCTCTCTTGAAAAGTGTGGCTAGGTATAATACTGACTGATAGGCAACGACCATTAATTAATTGCTTGATGATCCCTTTCATGAACCAAACTCTTTCTCGGCTTTGCCTTGCATGCTTTCCAGCAACCTGCCAACACAACTATCTCGACAATCTCATCAACCCGACGAACACATCAATCAATCAAGATCGTATGCTCCAAGCCGATTACTTAAGTTCTGGAGGTGACTTGGCCGTGGCGTATTGACAACGTGTGAACCCTGCCATCTGGTGCTGCTGTATCCTGGCCATACGTATGACTAGAGCCCTGGGCGTGCAATAGTCAAAACCGGTTGGCCGCCCTGGCGACCGACTCGTAAAGTTTGAGATGAAACTGCCCTCCTAATTGCATTTTAGGAAGTTGGCACCGTCTTGTAGATTTTGTCCTTCGTTTCCCGCCATGTCCATCCCTACCGGTGCCACAGCCTACAAGAAAAAAGATGGCGTCCTCACGCTCACACCCGACCAGAAGACGGTCATCTGGACACCCAACGCTGCCGCAACAGGGCCGCCCGCCTTGTCGCTGTCCATCTCCAATATAACTAGTGAGTGAGCCTTCGTTGCACCCCAGCTAAAGACTACCGGCTAACTAGTGCGCCGAGATCTCCAACAAACCCCTGACAGTGCTGCCAAGGTCATGCTGAAGATATTTGAAAAGGGCGCAGAAAGTGCTGAACCAGTGCCCTACCTATTCCACTTTAACTCCCCCTCGGACCCTAGGGCTGAGGCGAATGCCATCAAGAATCTGTTATCGAGGCTGCTTGCAGATGCCAAAAGCAATGATCCCAACCTCCCGAAACCGTCTTCTGGTGTAGCGACACCAGTCGGCGCCGCCGGCGGCAGCTCAGCTGCCATGGCCTTTGCCAGCACTGCTAACACCAAATCTAACGCGGCGCGACTATTCGATGACGATGCGCTAAAGGGTGACATCGCACTACAGCAGTCCCTTCTCAAGGCTGATCGCAACTTGTCTCAGATGTATATGGAAGGCCGTAAGACCAAACCTGATTCCATGTCGGATACTAGCTTCAACACCCAGTTCTGGTCGGCAAGAATCAACTTGCTTCGAGCCCATGCTATCGAATCAAGCCAGAAGAGAGGCCCGTATAATGTGTTGGCCCAGGTCAAACCAATATTAGTGCCAAATGAAGATCCATCAAAACAAAGTGAGCTCAAGATCAAGGTGACTCAGGAGCAGATATCAGCGATAATGAGCCAGCATCCCCTTCTTAAGCGCATATTCAATGAACATGTACCTCCTCTTAACCAGAATGAATTCTGGGAGAGATTCTTTCTTAGCAAGCTGTCCAAGAAATTGAGAGGCGAGCGTCCCACTGGGTTAGAAATGCCCGACAAGATATTCGATAAATATGATGAGTACGAAGACATCACAGCCTTCTCTAGCAAGCTATTATCACAGCATGTGCCGCATATTATCAATGTCGAGGGCAACGAGGAGAATCAGGGCGGTTTCAGGAGCGGCAATCGGAAGGATGTTGAGATGAGGCCGAGGGGTAGAACCGATGTACCCATCATACAGACGCTCAATAGTTTAAGTGAAAAACTACTAGCCAACGTCTTACCGGCTGATAACGATCCCGAAAACTCAACTCGAGTAGACGATGATACCTACCAAGAGCTTACTCTACGAGACTTACAAGGTGATACTGAAGACCAACGTATTGTGTTGAACATACGGGAGCAAAGCAGATTTTTCTCCAGCGAATCGGGCGGCCCGTCTGAGACTGCTACCATATTTGCTCGGCAAAATCCTAACAAGGTCCTTAAGGGGGTGCAGGGGGATTTACGGGGCCTCACCCACGACGGCGCCGGTGGTGTTAATATCCACTCTTCACTAGGCATCGAGGATGAGGGTGAGAGCGACGACGAGGAGAAGCGGCAGCCACATGTCGGGTCTCGCGAGTCACGAAAAGAGGCCCAGAAGCAAATTCTTGAGAGCATGCTGCAGAGACGGGCACAACTCTACGACCATGGCTCGGACGACGCGGCGCCGATGGGCCTACCGGCGGAAATCGCCTCCAATTGCAATCTAACACATGCCACAACTATGGAGTTTCTGCACCAGTTCTGGTCCGCATTCCTTTCGGGCGATCCCGAGCGGGCAGCGGAGCTTGGCTATCTCGCAGAAGCGTTGAAAAGGTCGAAAGACCGAATCGAGGTGGTGGCTGTGGAAGCAGAGAAGGCGCGAGATGACCAGATCAAGAAGCGGAAAGCCGAAATCGTGCAAATCTACGAGAGAACGGGCAAGAAGGTCAAATTCAATGCCAAGTCAATCCGTGGTGGGAGGGGGGCCGTGACGAAACTCATGGAACCCGTAGTTCATTGCTTAGACAGGGCAGTGGCGGATTATCAGAAAGCATTGGCAGCAGAAGGCCTCAAAGCCAGCACCGAGCTCTAAGGAGCCCGAGATGTATACTCATTTGCTTGCATAAGTACCAGGATATGATGAGAACTGTGAGGCGTGTCCCTTCTACGATGCGTGGCTCTGTATTGATTAGTCCTATACTCGGAACAATCTCAAGATAACAATTCAAACTTGAGCAGCTAGTAGGTATGAAATAGAGGGAGAGAAATAGAAACGGAGAAAAAGAGGCAGAGAGAGAGAGACTATCGGTCTTGATATGGATAGTGGTCGTGACACTGATAGACACCAACCGTAGCATTGACTTTTCGACATCCCTAGGTAGTTATACAATTACTAGGACCCATACTTCTCTAGTCTGCATACCTAGTTATTTAAGCATGGAAGGGGCAATGCCGCCAGTTCCTCGTTATTTCTTCACCTACCCCCCTCAGGGATGCATCCACATGAGTGTGCATATATATGTAGGCATGTATTAGGTAAATAAAAGGAAGGAAGGAAAAGGAGTTGGCAGGGTGTTGGAAGGAGTAGTACAGTTACCAGGATGCTATAGGAAACAGCAACTGCTCATGGTCCGCTCGTTCATGACCAGAGTACAAGAAATGTAAATACACAAGGCTTTGAAGAACAAATACCTGGACTTATCTCCCCCAAGCCAACATTCTAAGCATTCACTCCTCTTCTCCGACCAGCCCATCTCCCCCTACAGATTAAACCATACATACAGCAGATTAACCAACCCAACCACATTCATCTCGAAGCAGTGGATATGCATCATTCACAAGTAGCTCAAAATACCAGCATCATCACCATGGACAGCCGTCAGGCTGTTGCCTCGCCGAAGATAGCGGCGGCGACCAGCCGCTCCTAGCGAGATCGCCGCTCTCGAACCGGGCCAACATGCACCTAGACAGAGACAGGGCTAACGGCACAAACTGGGAGCACAAGGACTCCTCAGAGGGCCAACCGAGCACACATGACTCCATCTGCGATGCGGCCTGGATTTCCACGAGTGACCTCGCTAAGTCACCCTACCAAACCCCTTACCAAACCTCCGGTCGGCCCGTGACACCCTTACGCTCTATTGACGTGGATCTCGATATGGATATGGACATCGACATCGACATCGAGTCAGAGTCTCCCCTCTCACGCCTCGAGACACCATTCCTCTATGGCTACGGCACCGAGCTCGCGCCAATCCTCGAGCAACGGAGCATAGCCACTCTACGGACGATGGGGAGCCGCTCCACCTCGGACCTCTCCTCCCTCATGCACGACGCCCCAGGGGCAGGCGTTAGTGGTAATAGCGGAAGCGGCAAAAGCCGCAGCAAGAGCGACG